>VUQH01079731.1:0-25332 GCA_015106775.1 Etroplus canarensis
CCTGTTGTAGAGGTTGAGGTCCTCCTGTAATCTCTTACGAACAACTGCCAACGCTTCTTGACTGGGATGCAAGTGAAGAGAGATGTAACATCGTACGAGACCATAGTTTCATCTGCCTCCATCATCACATCTCTCACCTTCTCGACAAAATCCAAGGTGTTCTGGATGTGGTGTTCAGATCTGGGTTGAGGATTGAAGCCAGAGACTTAGAGATCATGTAGGTGACTGAGTTGATCATGCAGACAATTGGTCTTACAGGTACACCCTGTTTATGTATCTTTGGTAAACCATACAGACTTGGTGTAGATTCCCCAGGGTAAAGTCTGTAGTATGAGGTCTGATCAATAGCATTGTCTTGTTTTAACTGCTTCAGACTCTTCCTGTAGCCACTTCCTGGGTCACATTTCAGGAGCTCATAAGTATTTCCGTCACTGAGCAGTGACAAAATTTTCTCAGGATAGTCTTTCTGGTTTAGCACAACTGTGCACCTACCCTTGTCTGCCGGAAGGATGATAATGTTGTTGTCATTGCTAAGTGAGTGCCTTCCACTCTTCCCTGATCTCTTACCTGGATGATTGAGCATGGGGGGGGGGTGACAAGAATGCCCACTCCTGCCCATCTACTCTCGCCTGGGACAACTCCAGAAAAGGCCGAGGTCCAACCCCTCTCCGGGAGTGCGGTTCCAGAACCTGAGCAGTGCATGATGTGAACCCAACAATTTCTAGGTGGTATCTCTCAAGCTCATGCACCAGTTCCTTCCCCACCAGAGAGGTGACATTCCACGTCCCAAGAGTCAGTTTAGCCAACTGGACTGCCAAGGTCTCTGCCTTGGACTGCCACCCAATCCACATTGCACTGGACCCCCATGATCCCTTCTGTGGGTGGTGAACCCACTGGAGGGCGCACTACCCGATGGCCGGGTTCCATCAGTGAAAACTCGGCCACCAGGTGCTGGCTGTCGAGCCCCACCCCAGGCTTGGCTCCAGGGCAGGCCCCCAGTAACCCCAAACCAGACAAGGTACACAGAATCCTTGTTCTCTTTTCCTTCATGGAGATCCATTGGACTGTGGCTTTTCACCCAGGACCTGTTAGCCTTGGGAGACCCCATCAGGGGCAAACTACCCCCGACAACATAGCTCCTGGGATCATGAGAACTCGCAAACTCCCTCACCATTGTAAGGTGGAGATCCACGGGGGGATTCTGTGTTTGGTTTTCACCAAATGTGGCACTGTACATTATGACTAAACATCTCTACTTTAGTCTTATTTGCCCAAAGGACATTTTTCCAAAAGTCTTGTTGTTTGCTCACATGCAACTTTACAAACCTAAGCTCTTTTTCCAATATTCTTTTTAAAGGGAAGAATCTTTCTCCTGGTAACCCTTCCAAACAAGCCGTAATTGTTCAGTCATTTTATAATTGTACTGTAAAGAAGTTTAACTTTTAACATACTAACTGAAGCTTGTAGAGTGTGAGATGTAGTTTTTTGGATTTTTTGCAATTTTTCCGAGCATTGAATGGTCTGACCTTGGGGTGAATTTATTTAGGATGTCCATTTCTGGGATAATTGTGACATTGTGTTAACGTGTGAATGCTCCAGACCAACAAAATGCCCAAACTTCTGCTTTTATGGAGGTGGTCACACTGACTGACGGTCAATACATTTGATTAGCGGCGTCTAGCTGCTACTTACTCTTTTAATTCCTATGGAAGCAGTAAGAGTGCATTTATTTTTTTACAGGACTGCATAGAGTCAGGTGAAAACGTCCTTTATCACATAACTGTATCATAAAGAATACCCATAAAAATCAAATTTCCCCCCTCATCCTAGGTTTCTAATTAAATATGATACCATTCAGGGATAGAAAAATTATTACTGAAAGAAAAAATGAAAAATAACATTTTCTTTGAATTACACACATCTTCTCAGTAATCAATTTTTTGTAATGGGCCACAAGTATGGCTACATATTATGAGATCACAAGCAAACATTATTAAAAATAAAACCCTACATGAATCAGCCACAAAACAACAGATTTTCAGTTTAGGTTCAAGAGATAATTTCACTGTAATGCACTGCAGAGAGGACTAGTAATTTCTTGCATGATTGTGTGCCCATCTTTCTCCATAATGGACAATAATTGAGCCAAATCCATCTCTATAGCTAGAAATAGTCCACCATAATGGCCATAAATTGTTTCCTGCAAAGGCACTTCAAAATCCAATCTCTCCTGCTGTGAGTGAGAGGCATTGCAACTTCTGTACATTTTGACTCCATGCTGATTACATACAATGAACATTTAGTCGAGTCAAATCATACCTTTTAACCACAGAGCACAGTCAAATGACCTTTGTAGAGTTTTAGTGGCACAATATATTCTGGTATTTCAGCTAAAAAGGATTATTTATTGAAAACTTGACGTGGAAAATGTCTGATACAATACCTAGATCCATCTGTAGTAGATTTATTATTTTTTACCTTTGACTGAGGTCACAGAACAGTGTTTTTACATGGCTATGGAAAGTTTTGTACTATATTCAGCAACCTTCTCAAAGAGAAGCTACTATAAACCTAATTAACTTGTTTCATTTTTTTTTGAAAGGGCACCTGCATTAAATAAGCTGAGCTACCAGAGACTTTCTTCCAAACTCAACCATAAATCATCGGCAGCAGCTATTTCATCTGATTGAGCTGGTGCAATGAGCCTGAAGTTTGCCTGTGCTGCAGGGAATGTGTTTGTGGTGAGTCTCATAAATGCCAAGTTCTTTGGGCAATAAGAATAAATATCACAACCACTCTCTAAATTTACCACATAATTGGGGACTTTTCCCGTCTGCACAGGACCCTGTTGTCTCCTCCTCCTTCCACGCTACGTATACAACTGTAAATTAATCCATATATAGGTGATCGTGGATAAAAACATAGCAGAAAGAGCCATACATACAGTATAACTTGCCAATGCACCCATTTTAAGATTCCTTCAAAAAAGTAACAATAGTGACTAAAGAAAACTAGAATGGCGTGATGAATAATGTTTTTCAGGAATCCTCATTTTGCAATTTAAGATACATGTTTTATCCCAAATAACATTATGCTTTTATAGGAAATGCATCCAAAACAAACACTTCAATAACAACGAACAACTAAAAGATGTCAGTATGCCCTAGAAAATTTTACTTGGTTTGTAAGTATGATAAACACTACTGTTTCACATTAAACAAAGAAAATGAAGTGTTGCTCACAGCCAGAAAAATAATGAATGCTGTGGACAGTGACAAAGCTCCAGAAATAGTTTATCTGACACACTTTTTTAAAGTAGTTGGTTATTTATTCTGTTGGTTTTAAATTTCTGTTAAGCTCCAGAATCAATAATTTTAGTATATTATATAGATTACTGGTTTGCACACCATGTGTATCTACAATAGTCACAAGTGCAAATTTTGTATTTTCCTTCTTGTTTTTTATGAGACATGGAGTGTCTGCTGTTATGTGCAGTAGCACTGTGTGTGCAGTGTTACTCTCTGCAGTGACTCAGGTTCCGCCACCTTCCTCCTGTGGAGCCAGTATACAGAAGGCTCCATTCAGCAATCAACACTGGAGTATAAAAGGTAGGCAAAGATTTCGATTTTCCAACTTTCTGCATTTATTGTTGACTTTTTGTTTTAGTTTTTGATTAAAAATATTAAGAACAATGTTTTCACAAGCAGTGTGGATAACTGACTTGCAAACATTGCAAATACTGGTTTAAAACACCTGGCGATACAAACTGATGTATGCCATGCTCAGAAACGGCATAGAAACGTCTGTACCAGTAAACAATTTATATGACTCATGGCATTAATTGTCCGAAGTCACATCTCACATATGTGCATATACATAACATGACCATATGTACTCATTAGGTATTCAGTTAACTACTCATTCATGCAAGTGTCTAATCAGCCAGTCACATGGCAGCATCTCAGTGTGTTTAGGCGTAGCCATGGTCACGACGACCTGCTGAAGTTCAAACTGAGCATTAGAATGGGGAAAAAAGGTAATTTAAATGACTTTGAAAATGGCATGGTTGTTGATACCAGATGGGCTGCTCTGGGTATTTCAGAAACCACTGATTTACTGGGATTTATTCTGCACAACCATTTGTAGGGTTTACAGAGAATGATCCAATAAAGAGAAGATATCCAGTGAGTGGTAGTTCTCTTGGTGAAGATACCTTGTTGATGCCAGAAGAGGAGAAAGGCCACACTACTTTAAGCTGATAGGAAGGCAAATAACCATTCATTATCATCAAGGTATGCTGAAGAACATCTCTGAATGCACAACATGCAGAACCTTAAAGGAAATGGGCTAAAGCAGCTGAAAACAACACTGGTTACCACTCCTGCCAACTGGAAACAGGCAAATGAAGCTACAGTTCACATGACTCACCAAAAATGGACAGTTGAAGAATGTAGAAATGTTGTCTGGTCTGATGAATTTCGATTTCTGCTGCAACATTTGAATGGTAGGGACAGAATTTGGCATAAAAAGGATGAAAACACAGATCTCTCTGGCCTTGTATCAACAATCCAGGCCACTGCTGGTGGCGTAATGGTGTGGGGACTATTTTCTAAGAACACTTGAGGCACCTTAGTACCAACTGAGCATGGTTTAACTCCCACAGCCTACCTGAGTATTGTTGCTGACAATGTACCCATCTTCTGATGGCTGTTTCCAGCAGGATAACACCCTGTGTCACACAGGTTAAGTCATGTCAAACTAATTACTAAACATGGCAATGAGTTCACTGTACTCGAACAGGCTCCACAGTCATCAGATCTCAATCCAACAGAGCATCTTTGATATGTGGTGGGTCTGGAGGTTCACATTGTGAATGTGCAGCTAACAAATCTGCAGCAGCTCTGTGATGCTATCATCAACCAAACACTTTGAGGAATGTTTCCAGCACCTTGCTGAATCCATGCCACACAGAATTAAAGCAGTTCTTAATGCAAAAGGAGTCCATCCCAGTACTAACAAGGTGTCGCGAATAAAGTAGCATATATACAACGCCTATAAAAATAATCAACTCCCTGGGATATGTCACCCTTTAATGACTTAAATAAATGAATCCATTATCATTAATTTAGCTTTTTTTTGTCTGAAATCTGTAAATAAAAAAGAAAAAGAAAAATTTCAAATCAAAAACAGAGTTTTAAAAACAAATATCAATTAATTAAAATATACAAGGTAAAAAAATATTTGCATAAATAGTCATCCCCTTCAGGTAAGTATTTAGTAGATGCACCTTAGACTGCAATCATAGCACTGAGTCTGTGTGGATATGTCTCAATCAGGCTGGCACATCTGGACACTGCAATTTTTCTCCGTTCTTCCTTGCAAAACAGCTCAAGCTCTGCCAGGTTGCTCAGGACATGGGCATGAACAGCTCTTTTCAAGTCCAGCCACGAAGTCTTGATTGGATTGAGATCTGGGCTTTGACTTGACCAATCCAAACGTTCACTTTCACCATTTTTGTGTAGCTTTTGCTGTTTGGTTGGGGTCATTGTTTTGCTGGAAAATAAATCTTTTCCCAAGCTCTAGTTCTCTTGCAGACTGAGTCAGATTATCCTCCAGGATTTGGTGATATTTTTCTGCATTCATGTTCCCCTCTACCTTTACAAGCCTTCCAGGGCCTGCTACTGAGAAGCATCCCTAGAGCATGATGCCCACAATGCTTCACAGTAGAGATGGTGTGCTTGTGGTGATGTCCAGTGTTGGGTGTTTGCCAAACATAGCTTCTAGTCTGATGGCCAAAAAGCTCAATTTTTTTCTAATCAGACCAAAAAACCTACTTTGAATTGATCCTGGATTCTCCAGCATGCCTTTGGGAAAATTCTTTGAGTGATTTCATATGAGGCTTTTTCCAACAGTGGCTTTCTCTTTGTCACTCTCCCATACAGCTTTGACTGATGAAGAACCTGGGCAACAGTTGTCGGATGTACAATCTCTCCTATCTGAGCCACTGAAGCGTTTAACTCCTTCAGAGCGGTTGTAGGTGTCTTGATGGCCTCCTTTACCAGTGTTCTTCTTGCCTGCTCACTCAGTTTGTGAGGATGGCCACTCTAGGCAGATTTAGACAAGTGCCATACTCCTTCCATTTCTTAATGATGGATTTGACTTAACTCCATGGGGTGTCCAGTGAGTTGGAAATATTTGTAGTCATCTCCTGACCTATAATTTTCAATGATCTTTTTTCTGAGTCCCTTGGAGTGTTCTTTTGTCCTCATGTTGCAATTGTAGCAGGAATACTGATGAACCATAGACTGGACCTCCCACGAAACAGCTGTTTTTATTCTACAATCAATCGACACATATCAGCTGCACTCAAGTGATCTCCATTTTTTTAAATTTTTTTTTTTCTCCATTTCACTAATTGTGACACTGCTGGAATCAAGTAATTAACTCTGATGAATTAGGTTGGGGGGGTGTAATTCTCTGAAACCGCTAAATATAAACATTACAGAACTTGTTTACCTTGGCATTATGTCACTACAGGAAAATTACTGGTCACAAAGGTGTCCTGATGGGTTAGAGGATTAGGATGTTCACATGACATCACATGAAGTAGAGCCCTATGTACCTTTGTTTAACGTAATTCCACATCTTTCTTTCCCTTTAATGTTGACTGTCTGCTTTCCACAGATACACCTTACAACATATCAACATTAGGTATAGCTCATATTTTTTCCCAGCGGTGTTCAGCCATTTGCATGAGTAAAACAACAAAAAATAATTTGATTTCAAAAGCAAAGTCAATCACTGAAAAAAATCTGTAGAAAAAAAAATTACACATGTGGCTTTACTATTCAGAGGACAACTCATTTACCATCACTCATTTACTTCAGAGCATGTAGAGACACTGCCAAACATGCAAAGTCTCTCAGTTTCTTGTAATTTTAGTATGGGATGAAAGTAGCAACACTTATTTACATGCACTGTGCCAAAGGTAGGAGAAGCCACAGCTGTTTTCCTTTCCATTATCTGTCTTATGAGGTGTATTCCAATCATTTGATGAATGTTTGTTTATAAATTTCAGCTTTGATGGTTTGAAAAGCAGTTTGAAAGAACATAAATAATTCACTAGGTACAACTGAAACCCAATTCCTAAAATAATAAATAGCTTATATATTTATAACCATGAATTCATTCCAATAATAGGAAGTTACAATGCATGTGCGTCTTTTTTTTCCTGCGGCACACAGCAAATTAGTAACTTGTAAATCTTTGTCACCATTTAAATGCATTTATTTCTGTGTACCTCTGACAGACAGCTTGTAAACTAGTTTGTGATCAGAAAGTTATATACCTGAATGCAGTTAAGGATGCAAGAACTATAAAAAAGGGAAACAAAACATTTCTCAGTGATGCAATCACTTATTCCCTTGATTGAAATTTATATACTGCTGATAATTTACATAAGCTCCTCGAGACAGGACTGATACTGAAATTTTCTCCTGACCCGTGCACTTCATGTTAAGTGCAGTGTTGGGTAACATTTCTGCATGGATTACATCGATTCACTCATATATGAGGGTACACAACAGGAGGATCCAGAGGGAAGAGTGACAAGCTATTGGCTGTTTGCCTATTTGGTCTTCTCTGCCAAAGTAAACAGGTGAGCTTCTCATCTTTTCGCACCTCTGCCTGCTCCTGACAGAGAATCACATGGAAGAGAATCAAGAAGCAGCACATCAGACAATATGGACCATGGTTTGGCCTATTTACAGCAGCAAAGGTTTTTTTCATATACTCCATTGACTCAAGCTGACTATTTCATAATAAGTCATTTTGCATGGAATAAAAGAAGGTTCTGTTAGCAGCTAGATTTTTTTAAAGGCAAAAAGTAAGACACTATCTTGCTGAAAGAGTGCCAGAAGATCAAGGCTAGAAAGGCGTAGTGCAAACTTGTTTACATTCCTGCATGATGTCCCACTCAAAATATCTCATTTGACACCACAAATCAATTTTAGGAGAGATGAAGTGGAGAAGAACTCATGAAATTCAAACATTCCTCTGATGTATATTGCAATTTGCTTAACCTTTTGATAAGGTCAATAGGGCTACGTCACTCATAGCGAGATGGCTTTTTGTTTATTTTCCCCCCACAACATTTGTCACATACTTGTGCTCAAAAACAGGCTGCCCCAGCTGCCTGCTGGGAACCCAAGATGTCATACAAGCACCACAATACCTGGCCATCACAAACTGACAACCTTTGAACTGCTAGTGTTGAAATGACTGATTCCACTGAGGCTAAACAAGATGTGTCAGGCTAAACAAGCTGGCGTGTAAAGAGACATTTCAGGTCATGCAACACAGGAACCACAGACTAAATCTTTTTCAAGAACCTGTGTGACCATACAAAGATTTCCTCATCTACTGTAGATGTACATGCACACACCCAGCACTGTACACTCAAATCTTGTCCGTGCAGTAGTGACTTCAAAAGGAACATGGAGATAAAACAAAATGAATTGCAGACACATCAAGCCTCCCATGCCCTTTAAAGCTTAATTATACCTGTTGGGGTGATGAGAGACACATCACAGAACCTAGTGATTAATAAACAAACGCCGCATCCCATAAAGTGTCTGACAAGTCCCTGCTCATCACCCCTCACACTCACAGTCTGGGCTCAGGTGGAGTGCACATATCAAAGTGTATCAAACAGTTAGCCAAACCTTGGCCAAGACTTAACCCCAGTCCTCCCTGTTCTGATGTCCTCATCATCTTTCCCAGTCCACCTGTCTGTCTGAAGGCCGATGAGAGCATCATCCAGACGTACACTTCACAGCAGCGGTCTCAGTTCGAGCTTTCATCTTTCGTTGCCAGTCCCAGATCACTCGACTGGGGCTTTGTACTTGCCGACATTGTAAGTGTCACATTTGCTAGGGTTTTGTAAACAGACACACCTTTTGTGGAAGATGATGTGAATGAGATGAAGTTACTAACTGCTGGAACTGTGGCTGTTGCTGAAGGAAGAGGCTGAGGGCAGATTAGATTGCACCGTCTTGAAAGGAAAGGGATACCCATCCACTGAGATTCAAAGTCACAGGGAGCACAGTGAGTACATGTTCAGAACTCAGGAAGCACCAACAAAAAGACTTCCATCTGTCAAGTCTAGAGATGGGGCATGATTTTTTTTCCCGCAAAATATTTAGTTAGCTTGCTTGGGAAGACAAAACTCAGTTACCTAAATTACCTTACCTGCTTTTGAGTTGTCATCCATGCTCTCAGCTTCACTTCAATGGTGGAAATACCACAGTTTAGGAGACCATAACTCATAGCTTTAGATATTTCTAAGATCTGCTCTGATGTACAGGTGTGATGTAGAAACAAGTATGGATTACAATAACAGTGTCAGCACTGACACACACGATGGTTTCTGTTTAACTTTTTAATGTAAACTTCAAATTCATATGAATGAACGGTAACCTAAACACAGACAGAATGAGAACATTGGACCCAACTGTTTGTTATGTTGCTAGACTTCTGGTATTTCTAAAGCCCCTCTCCAGTCACTGTGTTATTACACTCTTGGCGATGCATGCTTCTTTTAAGCTGCTTTAGCCAAACAAATGTGATTTAGCCTAATCATTTCACACAGACAAGTTGGTATTGTTTGGTGGGTTTTTCCACTGGCCATTTTGTTTTATTTGCCTCAAAGATTGTTGCTATTCACCTTCTTAAGGTTGACTTGTTTTTAAGTTTCAGGTTTTCAGTACTGGAAAGTTTCACCTGCCACTGAGTGTCTGACAGTGTCCTGAATACTTAAAAGCATCATTTTAAAGCTGCACTAACCAATATTTTTATATGAACAATGGAAGAAAAGATGGGTGTGAGAGGTATAATGAAGAAACTGCAAATGAGTATTATCAGTCTCTGTAGTTGCCTAAAACACTGCAAAGTATTTTAGCATCTTCCAACTCAATGTTTTGATTTTATGTTGGGCATAATTACTGTTTTGGATTACTATCAAAGCTTCCAGTGACCCAATTTCCAGTCACTGAAAGCAGCTTTATTTACTCAAAAAAATAAAGTAGCAAGTCCGTGAGCACTGTGAACCTTTAGCAACTTAAATTCTGCAGTAAGTCACTGTGGCTAAGCTAAGTCTTGAAGAATTACTTTTGATGTAGAATAATTAATAAAAATTAGAATTACTTTTTCCTAGGAGTGATAATTAAAAATCATGGTGGTATTGTGGTTAGCACTGTTATCTCCTAGCAAGTGGGTCCGGGTTCAAATCCAACAGGTCCTTTTGTGTGGAGTTTGCATGTTCTCCCCGTGCTCGCGTGGGTTCTTTCTGCGTGTTCCGGGTTCCTCCCACAGTCTAAAGACATGCAAAGGGGGCTAGGTAAATTGGCAATTCTGAATTGACCGTAGACACGAATTCTTCTTTATCTCAGACTGGCAACCAGTCCAGGGAGTAGCCTGTCTTTCACCCCATGACAGCTGGGATCAGCTCCAGTGCCCCCTGTGACCCTGAGTTGGATAAGCGGAAAAAGATGAATGAATGAATGATAACTAAGGAATTTATATCTTTTAGTAACCTTCTCTTTCATGGCCTAAAGACAAGCCTCGGTCCAAAAGCTAAAAAATTTAAAAGAAATTGAATTTAAACTGCCCCTCACTGACCTTAATTAGAAACTGACCCTTTCACACAACTGGAAAAAAGGGCAACATATGCCACATTATCGTGTTCCTGTAACAACATGCCAACTATATTTGCAGACTGCAGAAAATATTACTTTTTTCTTTCTTTGGGTTGCAGAAGAGTTGCAAAACTGCATTTTTAACACTAGTAAGTTCGAACATAATTGTGTGATATTGTATAATGTCATAATAATGACTGTTCTGAAATCAAATGGGTCAGTGGTTATTTAAAAAATGCTCTTTGGTAAATCAATTCAGTTCCTGTGAGTCTTGGCTTTTGGTTTGGTTATTGTGAGTTTTAGCTGTGGTTTATACAGTAAGCCATTTCCTGATTACAAAATACGTGGTATAAGCTTTTAACAGACTTAGTTTAAATGTTTCAGAGAGATATAAAGTGCATATTAAATGCTATTTGGTGCCACATGACAGCTACTGTCATAACTACTGTCTATTAAGAGAACTTGTATGTCGTATTGCTGGGGACTGGTGATAGACTTGGACCAAATGAAAGGGCTGACAGAGACGCTATAAAGTGCGGTATAGAATAAATGGTGATGTCTTACCATTGATTTAACTAATGATGAGTGCTCCAAGTGCAACAATAGTAATTTTGTCATAAAGCTGTCAGCAGTTAATCAATCTGTTAAGGGTTTTCCTCCTTCAATGTAAGATTTATTAAATGTTCATGCAGACATGTTCAGGCATGCTCACAGTCTGGCCACACAAAGCAAGTCTAAATGTTTCACAAGTACTTTGATGTTCTTATTTGTCACAATCTTGGTTATTATTTTATACAAGCTACTTATTGAATGACTTAAAATTAAGGTGACATAATTGCGCTTTTTTCACATGTGAACCTAATGAGATAATTTGTTTCTCTTCTCACCAATGGGAGTACCTTTTTGTAACTGGAGTTTGAATATTTTTTCTGAGCTCCTCAGGTTGTTACTCATAAAGCCACGACTTGCACTGTAGATGCCTTTAGGACTTTCAAGGCCTGTTGGTACATCT
Organism: Etroplus canarensis; assembly: GCA_015106775.1. Classification (NCBI taxonomy): domain Eukaryota; kingdom Metazoa; phylum Chordata; class Actinopteri; order Cichliformes; family Cichlidae; genus Etroplus; species Etroplus canarensis. The sequence continues at coordinate 11,707 of VUQH01079731.1, forward strand.
GCCAACAATAGGGATTTCCCCAGTTTACACAACTCCAACACAAAGTGAAGCTATCCCTAAAGATTTAGCCTCATTGTTTCCTTTTTTTTGGAGCGTTCATGCCAATAAAGCATTTGACTAATGTTTCCTTAGAATCTTTTAACCAAACCAACTTAATGTTAATGCAATTATTGTAATGAACATTGCTCACAGGGCTGTTTTGTAATTACATCCTCTATCTAATTAAAAAAGTAATATTGCAACCTTGTGGTATGGCTTGTATAAGCCTTTCAAAAATATTGGACTTTGTGAACATTGTGGTCTTCCTAAGCAAAATCACCTCTTTCAGTGCTGATATTACAAAAAAGAACAAAGCAGTTTTATTAAGTGAAAATAAATTTAAACACAAAGCACGTCAGAACAGCACAATTGCAGATAAATCTATATAAAAAATGTTAAGGATGATCATCTGGCTGTTGGTTCTAGGGTTGTGCTGCCTACAACGCAATATTTGGCATTGAAATAAACAATACTGGTTCTGTAGATGGCACAGTAAGACTAGATAAGAGTTTTGGTTTTCAAAATTAATAGAAGATATGGTTCAGTTAACTTTAGAGTAATGCCTCTCCAAGCAGTACTATAGTTAGGCTTAGCATTAAAACTGGAAATGTCTGGCTCTGCTCAAATGTAACAAAATGTGCCTAAAAATGTTTATTGCTTTTTATTTAATATAGATTAATCTGCTGTGGTGACCCCTTGAGGAGAAAATAAGGAAGTTAATATGTACTATCTTTTTTTTTTTAACTGTGTTTATATAAACACAAAGCTGCAGTTTTATAGGGTTATGTTTTGCCAGGAGGCAGAGATTTCATAAGCTCTTAATGAAATACGACAAAGCAACTTTCACATAGCTAGGCTTTCTTTGCGCTAGCCAGCTTAACAAAACCTAAAACCCCAGTTGAAGATAGTGAATATGACAAACCAGAGCAAAGTGAAATTTGTTTTGATTGAATATTAGTTCCTTCAGCTACTCCCTCGTATTTTCCCAAGGGGTCCCTACAGCAGAAAAACCCACACATGTAATTTGGCGCAAATTTTACACTGGATGTTGTTGCTAATACAACCCTCCCATGGTAGAAGGGGCTTGTGTCTCCACCTGGACTCAAACCAGAGACTTCTCATTTGCAAGACAAATGTGTAAACCACTATCAACAGAGACATCTTTATTAATTGAATATTGCCAGCGATAAATAGTCTACAAATGTAACTAATCAATTTCTTGATCTTAGCTACATTAAGCACAACGCCATCATTGTAAAAGAGACTTAATTGTAGATTAGAAACAATCATATAAACTACACAGAGTTTATATAACTTTACAGTTAGGTGTCATTTCATGATAGCAGTGGGATATGACCAAATAGGTTACATATACAAAACGTTTTCCTACAGCAGAGAATCTCATATCACTTAAATCGTATTGTAAATATTAGAGTGAAAGAAAATGTGATGCTTCTTTTGAAACTCATTCATACATCTCCCTCCGTAGTACACCCTTTAATTGATCACGCATAAAAATAATTTAACACACTAGAGCTAGCATTTTACCTAGGTAGCTTCCAGGGTGCTTTTTTGATTGCTTATGAATTGGATCAGGCTCCTATATTTCCTTTTACTGTCTTTTTGCTAAGCTAGGATAACACGTCTTCCTGCTTTCTTTTAGCATATGACAAAAATAACTTTTTTCTTTTTTTAAACATTTAAATTAAAATGTGAAACTCATTCATCATCCAATGCTCTGAGGTAAACATTTTTTAAGAAATCCACCTAAAAGCAGATTTGAATTTTAACTAATATTTATAATGATGTGTGAAATTGCTGTTTTTGTTGTCAGTGCTTGCTCCTGGTGCTCTTACTCTGCAACTTTGAAGTCAAATATTAAAGTGCTTTTTAATGTGGTCATAGGCTTCATATATTGCCTTCCGACTGTAGTCAACTCCTCTTAAATACATAGCCAGGGCTGTAATTTTTACAAGTTAAGGCAAAATACACTCTAAATACAGTATCATAGTTTCAAATGGTTGGGATAACCATCTCATTTTGTATATATATCACCATTTGATATTCAGTCAGCCATGCTTTCTCTCATCAAGTGGCACAGTGTTATTAAAACGTATAATCATAGATTTTGTGAATGAAACAGCTCAAAATGGCAGGTATGAAACATTTACTTAGAGTATTTTACTCCTGGCTAGTCTCCAGATGGAAATGTGTCATTTTAGAAGAAAGAAATCTTTTCTCTCTGGGTTAAATGTGAACACAGCTTTACTTTGATATGAGCCAAAAGAAAACAGAAACACACTGATAAACAAGCTGATATGAAGCTAATGAAAACCCTGTTCTGTATTTGGGTCAGACACATAAGTTAATCCAGTTTGGATGGTGATATTGTAATTATACAACTAGAAAGGGCAAAAAGCAAATGCAGACATGCAGACTCAGTTCTCTTGAAGTCTTGCTGTACATTTATTGTTGGTCGTTTTATGTTTATTTTTTACCTCTGTTGTGTGTTTCTGTGGATAAATAGTTCATAGTGTTTCTTAAAATATATAAATGTGCATGTCAGGAAATTACCCAAAATAATCTTTTATAAAGAGAAGCTTTCACACTTTCATGTATTTAAAGCTGTCAGCTGCTAAAAATGTCTTAAAATCTGCAGCATCAAAGCTGAAAGCAGAAGGCCCTCTTCAGTCAAATCCTTTTCCATTGCTTGTTAAGTTTTGTCTGCAGGTCTCATCGGACGAAGAGATGATGAATAGGAAGGAGAACACTAGTCTTTGGGTGCAGACCACCACAAGCTCCTATCTGAGTTTCCTCCACCAATATGAAGCACTGAGATGTTATGAGAACAGGACAGCTCTTGAAATGCTTGCCTTTCACTTCTGAGATGGTGCGTAAACAGAGTAGGGGCCGACAGATGGGCCTCAGCAAACTGGTCCCGTTGACCCTTTAACCCCACTGTCCACCACTGCCCTCATCTCTATAAGAAAATGCACTGGAATTCCAAGGAGATTATCATCCTTTATGTCCCTGCGTTTGCTACTTGTGGGTGGTGAATATACAGAATACACAAGGACTGCACATTCCCAGGATCCTGGAGTAGTAATAACACTGCTAATGTACATAAAAGTAACAAACATAAATAAGAAATTATATAATTTAATTTATCTATATGTGTTACAAGTACAACTGCAAAAAGTACAAATGGGGTTCACTGAACTGCTAATTTAAGGTGGCGTTTCACAGATATGGACCTGTTTAAACAAATAGTGCGTCTTCAATTCATGCTTCAAATCAAGTGCTTTTGTTATATAGTAAAACTTTGTTTAGGTGCAAATTCAGCTCACTAAAGTACAGCTACTGTTTACCTGTTCACATCATATGTATGGAGAGAGCCATAATGAGAGAGTCGTCTGTCTGAGTGAAGGATTTGAACTTGCATGGTGAGACACAAGAAAGAGGAGACTAGCAATTTGGAAAATTATCACTTCAGATTGCCTGAAGCTATACTTTTGTATATTCTTGTTCTTATTTTCAACCTATTTCCTGGTATAAGCAGAAGCTTTTTAAAGGTTTTAAGGAGTTAGTAGCTGCCGCAGGATGTAAAGCGGTGGTTTCATTCATAATTTCCTCTGCATAGTATTATTTTGGTTTTATTGTAAAGTGGCACCCTGTACACACACACGCACACATCCACACTATATTTTTCACTTACAGGTACATTTAAAACACATCCTATAAAACAGATTCCAGTTTCTTTGTGTTTGTATTAACAGACGATCTTGCTGTTTGTACAGTTGTGCTAAGCATTTGTTTTGTGACCCCATTGCCTTAAATGAGCAAATACTGCATATTGCTATTGACTTAGTAGTATTTTTATGTTATTAAATAAAATATTTCTTTGCTTTTCACACTAAAAAACACATCTTAACATGTTTTATATGAGCTGGGGTTAATGGGGAAAATTGAAAGTCTTCAATTCTTTAATTGATGGAAGGAGGAAAAATATCAGACTTTCCCTAAAGGTTCACTGATATTTATAGTTTTTTCAACAGGACAATCGTAACCTTACTCATATTAGTGTCAATAAATGACAATTATGTAGCCAAAATCTCCCAATTCCTCAAAAATAGTCAAGCAAGTTAACCCTCAACAGATAAATTGGGTTGTTAGCAGCACACATAATATACTAATTTAGGAAGTGAAAAATGTATAATATTTTCAATTAAGATTGAAAGGAGAAAATAATTAGGTCTTTTTTTTAAACACTGGATGAACATTTTTCACAACCTACTTATCAGCTTATCGTGAAAACACCCTGAACCCCACCATCTGCTCAGTTGTGATGCTACTCTGCTACATGTGCTGCAAACAGAGCTAACAGTATCAGCTGTGCTCTGTTGGATAACCTTTGTAGTGAACCAATATCTGAAATACCCTAAACATATTTTTTGCACAATCTTTTCTGAAAAGCAAAATAGATTTATCTTTGATATACTGGTCACGCTCTTCTCTGACTAATGGATCTGCTACTTAGGTCTCTTTGGAGCTCACAACTTGCCTTTAACTGATATGGAGACACATTAGATTGCAAACCGTTGCTAAAATTAATTCTGCTACTAAAACTGCTACTTGGCATCTACCCACTCAATATGACCTAACTACAGTATGTGGCTGCTTTGTAAATTAGCAGTTTTTTCTAAGGTGCAACAGTTAATTAGTCTACCTTCACTGTATTTTGGTATTATAAAGTAAGATAGTTTCTGTATGTAGCATATTTTAGACCTGTACTGATCTGTGCAGAGAGGAATTTTTGGCATTCCTTGTTAACTTTTAATCTGCTTTGGGTTTTTTTTTTCATACAAGCACAAGGAAACAAATCAGTATAAGCTGGTCAGGTCAGCATTGTGGTTTGTTTTCCATGCCAACTGCAAGGACTTAAACTGCTTTGAGAAATGGCCAGTTGATCTGGTTACACTTTCTAATACAGAAAATGAAGGGCTAAACCAGACAGATTTCTGTTGAGAAGCAAAAAGACGGACCACAAAGATGTTCATAGATTATGTGCAGTGCTCAAACACAGTATCCTTCAGTATCAGTATTTTTCATTTGGAGGCTCTGGATGAACATTCAATCAAAGTTTTAAGGGAAAGCACACTTACTTATATAACAATGCTGATTAACAGAACATTTCCCTTTTGTAGACCACCACAAAGAGCGACTCTAGCGTCTCTGTGCCTGAGTCACCACACAGCTTGGGCCCCATTCATGTTTTTCCCATGTTGCAATTTACTCACTGAATTAGGCTTCAACCAAAAAAGTGTTTCAGTCCCAATTATCATCTGGCAAGGAAGAGAGGCGGTCTGACAGGGGTGGGGGGTGAGATACTTAAGCCTTTTCACTAGTGCTGCCTTGTTTCCCCTGTTACTCTCCTTGAGAGAGTAATGTGTTTCCTCAAACAAAAGGAGGATCTTCAGAGATATGCCAAGAGTCTGGAGAGTGTGTTTGCTGGACCTGTGAAGAGACCTCTTTAGGAGGCTTTGAGGACAATGGAGCATGGGCACCAGCCATGGTTTACTTTGTCCACGCCAAGCATTTCACACGCACCCAGGGCAACAGCCGGTCTGAGCAAAGGCACAACATTAGTCTGAGATATTGAAAGGCCTTTTTCATCTTTGTCACCCAATCAGTGCAATGATCGCTCCAAGGGAGTTATGTTTGACCAACAGTTTTTTCTGTTTCTTAAGACTCTTCACATTCTTTGCCTACAACTATTTCCCCACTGAAAAGTTAGAGCCAATTTTTCAGTTATTTTTTAAATATAATTTTACAAAGCTTAAATAGACAGTTCAGATCACAGTTAAATATGAGTGTTTTTCCTCTGAACTGAGGAATCTATCAGCTATCTATCAGTGCAGATTGATTTGATGTGAGTTGCCCACTTTGGGGAATGTCTGGTGTAGAGATGTCTGTCTATTCAACAGTATTTCTTTTCAGATATCAGAGCCTGCTTACTCAGTGAAATTCGCAAATCTTGCCGTGAGCAGTTTCATGTACCATATTTTCCCTTTACTAAATTCCCCCAGCTTTTCAATTTTGTTTCATTATATTCAAAAGAAGGCAGACATCTCTATAGCAATATCTCCAAAACTGGGCAGCTCACAACAAAGCAATCTACATGAATAAATAGCTCAACAAGCCAGATGAAAGACATACATATTTGATTTGGGGTGAATGGTCCCTTTAACAGTTTTGCATCTAGAACTCATATGACATTGTAATAAATCAAAAAAATAACAGCAGGATGTTTTTATTGTGCCACTAACACTACTTCTTGCACTGCTTGATGCATTTTGTTACTCATAAATATTGAGCAGCAATCAAGCAGAGTATGTAATGCTGATAATAAACACGTTAAAATACAGGTTCGGAAATGCATGAATTTATTCTGCTGCAGTTTCTTTATACATTTTCTTTATAGTGACAGCATTATTGTGATGCAGGTAATCATAAAAATTCCGCTATATAAAAATACCATAGCAGATTAGTACAATATTGTTAATCTGATTAAATTGATCTAACTAAAGCACTGTAACAGTTATTATTTGTTATTTTCTTGATAATGATTGCAAATTTTGTTCAAGTCTTTCTGAATTTGAGGAATGTACCATATTGACAAAGCCAAAAGAATCACAGTTTAAATAACCTGCAGCAGAAATGGAGGAGGCATCCAATACATCTTCATTATAGCTGAAGTTTCCCATCTCTCCTGTGTTTCCAATCTCAGCCTGCTCTATTTGCTCCACCACATTGTTCATATCTCAATGGCTAGGCTGTCGTTGCTATAGCAATATGTGAATCTGACAAGGGCCCAGGTTTCTCCTGATTCAAGTATATAGCACCTTGTAGGAAATGTTTTAAACAGTCTTATCTTAGCTATAATGTGAAGACGGGGGAAGAATTGTACAGCACTATTGTATGCATTGCGAAATTGTTCATTAACTTATTAAAGCCATACTGAAATATGCATTTATGTTGGCTGAGGCAAGGTAATTACGCTTTCACTGGCTTAAATTTTAGAAATATCATTAGAATAAATTAGACTTAATTATCATTCTTACACATGAATGCATATCAATTTTAACTTGCCAAATTTAGAGTAATCTATTGATTAATTCATTTAAATAATATTGGTTATATTACATGATGACTGGTGGAAAATATTGCCTATGCCTTAAAAGTCCTGTTTACCAAGACTTACACAATCACCTGTGCATCAGTCACTTAAGACATGCCATAAATACTGTGTTATTAAGAGAGCCTGATAACGGTGGCAGCAGAGCTCTTATGAAAACACAGCTAGGTAAAGTGCAGACTCTGAGCAGCATTTGCAGCCAATGCTGTGTTAAATATTAATCTCACACACTTTGAGAGCAGCATTCTTGTGAGAGGCAACGTGTGGAATGCAACATTAAGCCCTGAAACTGTACTTCCTGATTATGAACACAAGCATGCTGGGAAGGCCTGCGGATTCTTTTTACCCTCTGTCTCTCAACAGGTGGCTCTCCCTTCCTGATCCCTAAATTACCGCTCTTCTGTAAGACCCTCCACAAGGGCTGGTTTTGACAAATATGATTGCACTCATTGAATTCTACCTTAGATTTAATGAAACAGCAATGAATGGTGACAGCTAGCACTGACATTTGGACTTTGGCTTTTGAAGACCATTAAGTTCATGAGGTGAAGGTGTGACTGTTTCTTGTACCCAAACAAATAATAGCCTAATGGATCACATGGTAAATGTCTTGAGCAAGCATGTGCAGGCAGATCTGTTGTAGCCCTTGAGAAATTTCTTGATATAAGCCCCACTTGCCAGACCACATAATTAGCTTTTGACCTACATTTCTCCCCAAGCGCTTTGTGCATAAGCTACAGGTCAGTTTCACTGGCTCTGTGATTCCACGCTTTAAGACAATCTTTCTTCTCTGACCAACACTGAGGAAGGGCAAGCTATTTCTAAATGTTTGCCAAACAAAAATGTAACCTTCTTTTCAAAAGTAACAGCTGTTTATGCTTGTGTTCCTTCACAGCGAGTTGAAAGGCTTTTGTGCATGACTCACAGCAATTGTAAATGCTAAAAGATAAGTTCCTAAAATTGAAAATCCTCCTTTTGATGATGTGATGATGTGGGCGGACAGGTCCTTGAATGGTGTTCTACTGTATGTAGTTTGGCTTCTAACAGAATGTCTGTATAAATACGTTCCTTCTGATGCAGTGCAAATCCCAGACAAGGCATAATGTAACATAAAATGATGTAATGTGGCATGGGATGGCATGACATAATGTAAAATGAAATTTAATGGCATAATGTGACTATACATAAAATATATATTTAAAACTTTGCATTAAATGCTCCATTTTAGCAATGCAGCCTCCTTGTTGTTCTATTTAGTGTAACAGTAAATAGGTAGCGGCCAAAGGAAGGAAACTTGGAACTACATATATATTTGGCTGTGAATTGTAAAATTATATTTATTCAAACAATCCTATTAAAATAAAATTTGATATAGGAGGCACCAAAGATCACAAAAATTGTAGTAAAGTTATGAAATGGTGCAGTAATTCAGGAAAACTATAAATTCAATGTAATTGAATTTAAATCAAATAATAGTTGTTAAAATAATGCTTGTATAGTTTGTATATTACAATAATGTTTACAATAGTTTTAAATAACAGTACATATATAAGCAAGAGTTTACATATAAACTTACACAGCTCATAGAATTACTAGAAGAATGGAGGAGGAAATGAAGATATAACCCACAATGCATTTCTATGATAATTTAGAAATTCATGATGACACTTGACAATTCACCATGGCACTGCCTAGTTTTTCTACCTCATTCGTGCAATAATCTATTTATGCAGGAGAATGCTGATCATCTGTGTAATCCCAGCTGAACTCTTGCGGTGAAAGAAGATGTAGGCCTTGCACCAGCTTAATGCCATGATGATGTGTTCCGCTGCTGATGAGAGTAGGCTAAGCAGTTTCTTTGTGGTTGGTGGAAATGTTGGGGTTCCCTGCTTAGAGGGACGGTGGGCCATGGGATGACATGCATTGCGGAATTCATACTGTTGTTAATGTTCTCACCACAGAAAATAAAGGAAGTGAAAAAAGAAAAGACAAAGTAATTCAAGTCTCTTTTGTATAAAATCCTCCCAAGAGCTACTCGGTCCATGATTTCATTATCAGTCCGACTTAAACTAATCCTCTCAGAGTGGAGTTGTTAGATGTCTATACATGGGTATCAAAAACCCTGGTTGTCAATGGCTAAAAGAGACAGGAGTATCCAGTACCCCTAAAGTTTACTTGTATATGCATATATCTATGAGGTTGTGTAATTGTGCATGTTGACAAACGAGTGTAGATGTGTTAGTTTGTGTGTGTGTGTGTGTGTGTGTGTGTGTGTGTGTGTGTGCGCGCATGCTGAACATGCTGGATGCTCACCCCAGACGCTCAAGACATGTTTTGATTTCCCACTTCATGGAGAACGTGAGAGTAATCCCCTCAGGATTCCCCCTCTAGAGGTCTTTAGCTGCCATAAGCCACCATTCAACAGGCAAAACCCAACATGGGCTCTATACAGCCTGCTGGCATTACTGGATGACTGGGGAGGGGAGAAGGCTTAATCTGCCCTTGTGGCTAACCTGTTGCTGAAAAGAGACCTGCAGGGAAGGCAGCCATGAGACTGGATTTGCAGACAAAGAATATTATTTATCTTCTGGCTACATCGAAGGAAATCTAGGAAGGATTTGTAAAGTGGGGACTGAAGAATAAAGACATTAAAGTTTATGGATTATCATTCACCCCAATAGTTACTGAGTTTTTAAAGATCCATGTATTAAGTTTTTTTTTAAAAAAAACTAAAATAAAAGTAACATACCTGCAGGAAGGCAGCCATACTGATTTCCAGTTATTAAATACCCATAAACAAGTTTACATACTTTGCATTCCTTTCATTTTAAATACTAAAGGACCAAGACAGCGTGATTGTATTTATTTGGCTTGTGCAAACATTGCATGCATTAGCAGAGCTTTTCTCATAGTTACATAAAGCTATTAACTGCTTTTTTTTATATAAAAATATGCTGTATAATATACTCTAATATGCTGTAATACACTCTACTACATAATACAATATTTTAACCTCCTCTAGCATTAAAGAAATAATCAAATATTTAATCTTTTTTTAAACATTTTATATTAAATTAGCATATACAAAAACATTTTCATGTTTCCCATGTTTAATTATGATTTTATTTCATATTATCATAACTCTTTTCCTTGCACACATTCTTTAGCTATCAGTTCAAGAGCAAGCATTTGTGGGTGACCACAGCAAAAATAACAACTTTAAAACTTCAAAATTACAGTAAGTTATAAAGTATTGACACACTAAATGATAAACAGAGGGCCTGAAGTGAGGTCAAATGCTTTATTCAAACAGATTTTGGGAGCTGCTAAAAATGGGGTGTTGATTGCCCAGTGATAATCAATACCCCACTTTCATTTTATATACTTCTTTCTACTCTTTTTTTGAACTCACAACTGGGGACTTCTTCTTTTTTGTTGTTTGTTGCTCTACTAAGTGTATACAAATACCTTAAATTCTCCCTTCATTTGTTTACATGTCCAAAATAAACTAGCTAACTTGCAGGCTAACTTGCTTGCTAACTAACTAACTAACTTACCCTACCTTCTTCTTCTTTCGACTGCTCCCTTTAGAAGTTGTCACAGTGCCTCCATCTGTATTCCTTGCATCCTCTTCTGTCACACCAACCCTTTTCATGTCTTCCTTCACTGCATGCAATACCCACTTTGCCTATACCCATGTCTTTTTATCATGCATATAGACCATTGTTTACTAGTGTTAGAATTTGCACCATTTTGGTTTTTTTGCAGCCAGAGGTGGCCATTTTTGGACAAGATCAATGAATTTCTGTATAACTTGTCAGATAATTCTGTTAAAAATACTCCAAGGTCAAGAAGCCCAGTTCAGTGACATGAATTAGCAGAGGCACAGCCTCCAGCTGTCGGTCAAAGCAACCACACCCCAAAATCTAAGCCTTTAAAGGGTGTGTTATAAATTTAAAAAAGAAATCACTCCCCTGATTGCTTTTGGAGTAGGCCTCAAATGACTCTCAAGGGCCTGCAGATATTGTCGGTTCTGTATTGGCTTATTTTTTTTAGCCCCAGAAATTGCTGCTTGATTTGACATTTTGCCATTTAGTTTCATATTCATTTGGGGTTGAGAAGACATGCAGCGATGCAAAATAATCAATAACTACCTTGAAATGTGTTAAACCTAGAGTAATAAGCCTATTCTAAAAACGTAAGGAGTAGAAAGTAGAGATGTTTGTGGGAAAATGTAGGAGGTAAAAGTAAAAAAGTTTTCAGAAAAAAAATCATGTAAGAAACAGATACCTTAAATGTCTACTTAAGTACAGTAACAAAGTATTTTAAAAAGTGTTTCTTCTAAACTCTAACTGTGGGCTTTGTGGTAATTGTTGTGAAAGTCTAACCCTAAATATGATCTTTTCCTAAATCTAACCAAGTAGATTTTGGAGCTAAATGTTACCAAACAGCTACTGAAAACAAAACCTAAGAGTGAAAATGAAACTAAAAGAAACTTAAAATGTTGTTCTATGCGGATTCAAGCCTCAGCCTCTTGGGTTAAAGTTCTGTGAATATTCCATCACCGTCACCCTAAAGCGAACCATTTTTAACTCTAGTACTGCCAGCTATACCAGCAGCTAGACGACTGGCAGTGAATGAAAACACCTGAAGTGATCAATATATAGACAACCGGCAGTACATGAAACTTATCTGGGACATATTGAGGTCCTGCAGTACTAGGGTTAAAGTGAAAGCAACACTATAAATGTTTAGAAAACATTTTTATGTAATGAACAAGTGAAAGAACAGCTCTTCTTTGCATAACTTATTTTGTGACCAAGGAGATGGTTATGCAGTATACACATGCCCTGCTTAGCTGTTGCATAAGTCGCATTTAGGTATCAACTAGTCACAAGATGCACAAGGGCTAGGTGGTTTTGGGACAAACTGGCTTTTTGTTTAAATTTATATGATTCAGTGAATGCCAAAATGAACAGAAATATATTGCTTCAGTTGTATCTGGCACTGTATGTTGATTTCTTTGCCAAATTCTCCTGCCATTCAAGTAAATCCAGATGATACAGTAACTCCCTTTTAAGTGCTTGATCTGAAAGCAAGTATTGTTAAGAATAATAACATGGATGTGGGATGGATAACACTGACAAGGAATTAGGTGACCTGAATGCGATGCAGTAGCATGCCCTCCTTTCCAGCCAAAAGATTCATGTCACATTGCACATATTGGCGGATTACTGGCTAGTTTAAAGAGCTTAAGACGAGTTCCTCTGGTGTGTGATCACGTCTGAGCAGTGTGCCTTATAATGCACCACTGAGAAAAAAAGGGCCTGTCGCGCTGGCTCGCTGTCCGTCTTACTCTCAAGGCCTCTCATCAATTGACTGTTTAAATGGCTTTGTGTGACCGATGTGGATATGCAGCACTGATTGCAGCCTAGTCACATGATGTTACCATGGAAATGGCAATCAGTTTACTCCATTTGTGCTATACTTACATCTGCAATAAATATATGTGTTCATAGCTGATGGTTTAATAAAAAATGCAGCTTCTGTTAATAATGTGATGTTGTTATAAAGGGAAAAGGTCAGTTCTAAATATACAGTTTTTGCTTCATTTACTCCAGCATCAAGAAAAGCTAGTATCTCTGTTACTTTAGATAAACCACAAAATATACTTTGATTAAGAAGCATTTATTTCCTTTTCAGAGTGAGAATATGCTTTGTTCTAATTTGCCTCCAAAAATGTTTTAATAACTTAAATATTTGTTTTTAAGTGAACCAATATGCTACATTACTGTACTCTGTTTTAATTATTGGCCTATGCTTGAGTAGCTTTGCATGAGTCACAATTCAAAATAATCTACAGCCTTTTAATAATTCTTAAAGTGGGCCTTGGTGTAGTTCTTAGTTTATCCACTGTCTGTAACAAACCATTTTAGCTCATTTCTGTGGGCTGTGCATTTAGCATGAGCATATCAAGGATTAAGAGGACATTTCAAGATATTTGTCATCTGTTTGTGTAAAACAGCAGTTCATTAGACTGGAACTTTTTCAGGGTGTACCTTTTTGCACTGAAAAACATAGGTTATGGTGTGGTGGTTTTATTGGTCTGAACAAGTTGAGATCAACATGAGCTGAATTCAATTCAATTAAATTTCAATTCAATTTTATTTATATAGCGCCAATTCACAACAAAAGTCGCCTTGAGGCGCTTCACACTGTAGGGTAAAGATAAAACAGTGTTAAAAGGAAAACCCCCAACAATCCGATGATCCCCTATGAGCAAGCACTTGGCAACGGTGGGAAGGAAAAACTCCCTTTTAACAGGAAGAAACCTCCGGCAGAACCAGGCTCAGGGAGGGGCAGCCATCTGCCTCGACCGGTTGGGGGTGAGG
>VUQH01079732.1:0-15711 GCA_015106775.1 Etroplus canarensis
TTGGCAAAATGGACTAGCCTGCCGCATCATTTTTTCACTTTGATTTTTGAGGTAGCTTTGAATTCAGTCCTCTGTAGGTTGATTCATTTTCATTTCCATCAAACAATGTGGCATCCTTTCTTTCTTAACACATTACCCAGTCCATATTAGTATAGATATCCGGCAGGATTCTTTTCCCAATGATATCTGTTGTGTTTTCAAAGTGTTCCTTTCATTTTTTGAGCAGTGTAGTAAAAGTAAATAAAAATAGAAATGTTTTATTTTATCTTGATTAGAATACAGCAGTAGATCAAGTTTACCACAACTTTTTTTTTGTTTCAATATCCATAGCTGGTGGGACTCTGTTTATATCCATACTTCCCACCACTACTGATGTTCAGCAAAGTTAACAGGATAAATTTCATATTCATCTAGTTTTTGTCAAAGCTGCAGGGAGCAACTGGAAATGGACAAAAGTGCTGCAGGTTCAAGACTCCTGCTCTAAGATGACTACTACTAACTACTGCACACCAAGCATTCAATAATATATTTATACATACATGGGACTGTTCTGCTAGGGAGGAAGAACTACTGATAGTACAGGTATATTTTGATGACAATACTTAAACATCAAATATCCAGTGGTGAAGAAAGTTTTATCAGCTAAATTGGAATTATGAAAAGTAAAAGTACTTATTACTTTGCTAAATGAGTTGGAAATTACTTGAATCACATTAAACAAGTGAGCAGTTAAATATGCTGTGAAGCCAGTTTTACAGGTTACTGTTTTGCATGAAAAATCTCAATTTGCAAAGTGACTAAGAACTATACATGTCAAAAGAATAAAGAAAAGAACATCATTACTAAAGGTAAAGGTATAAGTACTTCAGAACTGGGAAAATGTACATTGGTCATTTCCACTGGTAAATATCCCCTAAACTCTACTTGTAGTGCGTTAGATTTCAGTCAGCCCTGTGAATCAGGTTCACAGCAACTGGATTTCGTGACTCCGCAACAGTCTTGGCCGCCACACAGAGAGACCATTGGCAGCATCTCATCCCTGTTTAGCCTCTTTGCCTCACTCCGGGGGTCATTCCACATTGAACCACGTGAAAGATTTTATTTCTGAAATGATTTAGTTCCTGTTCCGAACATTTACGCAACTGTCTTGTGTGTCATCGGGTTATGTGTCATAAGTTTATTTAAAAAAAAAAAACCTGATGAGTGTGGGTGAAAAACTGAAGTTGATCATCCTACGCAGTCAGTTTGGCCATAATATTTACAATATCCAGACATGAATCACTAACACCAGTACTAGAGAAGAGAAAGTTAAAGTCACAGACTGGTTTTAACTTTAAAAGTATTAAGAATGTCCAAAATTATATTACATGTGCTAGTGCGGGTGTACAAATGTGCCATAGATGTGCACTTTCCCCAGCCATATTATCACTCATGCATGACAGTTGTTTCTTCTTTTATATAAAGTCAAACCAAAATGTTCTAATTTCTTATGCACTGTGGACTATCTGTATGTATTTGGGATGGTGAAGTGATGCAAGCCGTACACACCTGTTTGCTGCATATGGGAAATACATCATTCTAGTGATGTATGTGTGTGCTTTGTCTGTCAGCATTTCATTAATTGCATTGGGTCAACTTCAACACAAAAGCTTGACAAATCAACAATGCTGGAAAAGTTGTGGGTCTGAGACAAAAGACACATGGGTGCTAATGACCCTGTTTTGTCATCACAACACCCACCCAACCTCCTCAAATTACATGACATTAGATGTCTTCGCATACCCAAAATACACTATTATGGCCACAGAATAACTAATCTCTTAAAACACTGATAATCTCCAAAGGATGCATGACCCAGCTGTGGTGGGGAGATACTATAGTATATGAAGGACAGAGAGGGATCCTCCCTAGAGCTCAGTCTACTGCATCTCTTGATGTAGTGCCAAAGACTTTATATATTTAAATAGGAAAATAGTGTGATAAACATAAATTCATTAGCTTTAACCTGTCTGTATAAATCTACTACCTTTATTCTGTGATCCAAAAGTGTGGTATTAAGCCTTATAAACACCCACAAGCATTCCTTCTTCTTTCCAATAATTGTTTAGGATTAATTTGATGAAATTAGTACAGTGATATTATTCGCTTGGAATCAATGTCTCCACTGGGGTTTATAAGCCGTTTAATTTTTGGTTGCCAAAAACTGTTTTATGCAGAGCCTAATAACCTTTGCAGAGTTAATTTAATCTCATTCCTGACAGTTCAGTAAACATTAGAAAAGCCTTTAATGTATCTCCATCATGGCATCTGACAGCAAAAGCCAACATCCATCTCTCTCTCTCTCAGCAGACTGCCAGCTCATATACTCCCCAGAAACTGCCCTCAAGTGCCCACACAAGTGTGCTAAACCCTTGTTGTACTCCTGCCAACTTCCTAGTTGATCATTACTCATATATTAACTCAATTGCAAACACAGTCACACCCCAAGATCATGCACCGTTTCCAGTCTCGTACAGCCTACCCTTAGGCGATCATAGCTGCTCTCACTTCTAAACTTGAGCAAGATGCGTGACTAGCCTGTTTGTTTTTATTTAATTTTTTTTTTTTTTTTTGCTGTTGCTTTAATTTTTACAAGGTATGTAGAAGCATGTCTCGATTTTATGCAACAACCATCATGTGGGGGTGTTATTTCAAATGAAATCCAACTTCCAAAGGGCTGTAACAGTCACTGCAGCCAAGTCCGCTCCTAATGCATCACACGCTAACATAATGTGCACTTTGTGTGGCCTATACAGGTTGGGGGAGTTTGAGAGAGTTGGGTTATCTGAGCAGTGTATTTTATAGATGCAAAGAGGTATAAAAATACGATCCACCACACAATTTTATTCTATTTAAGTAGGCCCATAACATAACACAGTGCTCAAAGACAATCCATTTTCCACAGTAAAGAAATAAAGGGCCTTGACATGGTTAGATGAATTCAGACAAAGATGAGCCTGATGGGACTGATCTAGACTGAGCTCATTTGTATATTGCAGTTTGCTTTAAGTACTGCTGATATTGGCTCAATTTACTTTTTGATTAAACAAATATATAAACATGAAGTTATATCATTTTTCTGTGCAGTAAATGTGCTGGACTGTTTCTTGGCTAAAGGACGAGTTCACATCCAGCCCTCATTTAAAAATAATGGGACAGTCCTATCTGTGTTATCTGTCATCATTGTTTTTTTTTCATAACTGCAAACAAGTCACAAAGCCCAGCCAGCTAATGCATTCCTTGCAGCACAATCGAACATGAGGCTATCCCAACCACGCTCACTGATGTGACTTCCCCCTGACAGTGGGATGGCAGACTATCAGCTCAATGCTAACCTGTTTTTATTATTCTCCTTTGCAAAAGAAAATAGAAACAGATGTGACTCAAAAGTCACCTCAGCTTTCAGGTCAGATCCAGGATGCAGAATGCATGACAGGACTCTGTGAAATACCTGTCATCCCTCTTGTCCTCTCCTTTCCCCTCCTTGTCCCCTTCTGTTTCATGTCCTCTCCTTCCCTTCTGGCAACAGACATCCCTTAAGAAAATGAGAAAATCAAAAAGGAGACAGTGTATATTTAGACACGTACATATTTCAGATGCCAGCCTGAGGTTATGGAATTGGTGGTTTCCAACTTCACGCTTATGCAAAAGATACAGAACCATATTCAGTATCACTCTGGCAGAAGAGGCGTGACCTTTTAAATACTTTCATTTGATATAACATTTAATAGTGTTAAAGCCTCAGGCAGAGAAGTTGCTGGTTCATACAGAGTAAGTTTGCAACAGTAAACTTACTCTCTGTTGTAACAGTGCTGACCCGTCAGGGTACAAAGAGATTTATGCATTTACCTGACAGTCAAGCACAGGGGAGCTCAGGCTATGAAAGCATTTGTCAAAAGTGGAGTGATAAAACCTCCACTAGGGTATAACTTTTGCTCTGCTGAAAGGCTTGCACATGTCTAGAGCTTCCACATACTGTAAATACAGAAAAATCCTACCCATTTCGGAAAGCTTTCGTCATGTCTATGTTTTGTTTTTCTCATTCTCTCAATGCAAATTTTATCTTTATTTTCTGTTTTTCATTTTTGCCACTACCTCCTTGTTTGAAAAATACTGTAGATACAAAAACTGCTTTTTTGTTCTTATTTAATTAAAAATGATCCTACATGGTTTCTAATGATGCTTATACTACACTCTCTGTACTAGTCGTGACTCCTTTCCCTGTGGAATGAGGCTAGAAATAACCGTCTAACATCAGTTTGAGTGCAGTTCTGATTGTGCTTACCTTTTTGTAATGTATTTTGATTAATTGCTTTAAATTGTGAGCTAAATGGTGTAAATGAGACAATGGAACATCAACAATAGAAGTGAAATTAATGCAACCAGTTCCTATCAGCATGTAGATGAATAGCAATAATATCTGAATTACAGGATTATAGATTAGCAATTAAATGCTCATATGTGAACTACCAATTAATGTGCAAAAGTTTAGCAGTTTAGTATTAAAACTATACTAGCTTTTCAATATTTTGTTTCTTAAATAATTTTACACACATGGAATATATATATATATATATATATATATATATATATATATATATATATATATATAATTTCTGAGCTGAAAAATAGCCCTTAAAAGTACAAAGATATAAAATCCCAAACATTTTGTTGGAAAAGAGCCAAAGTTTACAGTTGTTTACAGCAACATTGCAATAACACAGATATATAGTATTCCAATGTGCACTGTACGTATGGCACAGAGCCCACCATAGCTCTGTGTGTCTGACCTGAAGTCCCTCCATCAGGCTCTGCTGCCAAAGTCTACGAGCATCTCTTGCATTAGATAAAAGCCCACACATCCACCCATTAGGATCAACTCTGTTTACTCCTCTACTGAGTGGCCCAGATTGTGAGCTGGGTATGGTTGTCTACTTCTGGGGAGGCAGTGTAATTTTCCACAATCAGTCACAAATAGTAACTTTCCACTGCATGGAACAGTGTCCTAGTTTTATATGAGTCTGAGTGTCCTCTATATTTAAGAAAAACAAATTACAAGCAATTTAACAAGCAACTTCACAAGTAATTTCCCCCCTGGGATTAATAAAGTATCCAGATTCTGATTCTGATTACATTTCTGGGAAAGCCATTCATGAAAGAGGAAACGGTCTTGCGCTTTAGAGTGAAGTGATGACTATTCATAGTTTCTAGCCATGTTTGTGTATAACTGACTGCCTGTTGGTACCCACATGCTAGTTGGTACGTTGTTGTTTTGATGAAAGTTTAGTCAGGCCCTGTTGCACAACTCCCGAGAGATGGATGATCCACTGTGATCTTCCATTTCCCAGACTTGATGAAATCACTGCTCATACAAGATAAGAACCAGCAGCAGAGGTGACACACATAGCTGTCAACACTCAGGCTGCTGCAGTGAATTAAGCAAATGTTAACTCAGAAATAATACCAGTCATCACAGCCTACTGTTAATGGAGACATTTAACAAAAAGCCAACCCACATCAAAATCTCATTTGTTTTCTCCTATGCCTCTGTGCAAGCAGTATATGCATAAACTACAACAGATGACGGTGTGGTTGACAAGATCAAGACAATCCAGTGAGGTGGGAAGTGACAAGGACAAATAATAGTTGTACTTCTTTTTTTTTTTGCTGTGGTATGAGTCAGGTCCTGTTGACCGTGAAGCATGGCTTCTCAACAGAGAAAAACATGGAAGTTGGAGCAAGGCTGGAGGTGATACCTGGACTCAGGGTTAGGGGGTTGGGCTTAAGCTGGAGCTAGTGTTTAAGATGCAAGGGCCAGTGCTGCATCAGATGACACTTTGCGTGCAGACATTTTTATGAACTCAAACTCAGATGTCAAAATATTTCATATCTATATGCACAAGATTCGTGCTGAGTATAATAAAATGAATGTTATTATACATATCACAATGCATTACTGATTTAGATTAGGCATATGGCTCAGGTTTAGCCATGACCAGAGAAAAGGATGGCTTTCTGCCAATGCTTCCATGTGATTGTGGACTTTTGTGGTTGTAAACGGGAAACAGCTTATCCTTCCCCTAAGAGTAAACTGGTGAACTTACGCATAATATATAGCACAATACAGTGAATCAATATCAATTACAGTTGTCTACATGTAAACTGTCTATGTTGTGTTGAAGTCTGCTAACCACATATTTACACAGAAGCAACAGGCTATAGCACAGCACATGCACTTGTTTTCAAATTATAATGAAAATGAATACATGTGACCAACACCTGTAAGGTTTTAGCTAAATAAGAATAAATCTGCTTAATTTCTGTGACTGCTTTTTTCTCCTGTCTGTCGTTGAGTGACCCACTGAAAGAAGGGTCAAAAACCTCAGCAGTGTAGTGTGACCTAATATAGAAATCCCAGAGTTTTACAATCTGTAAAGAGTTAGGAGGCGGCGGAGAAGAGGGTTTACAAATGGTTCTGGGCACATTTCCCACAAAGGCGGGAATTCCATCCCACTTCGCCAATCTGGAGATGTTTACTTAGAAAATGTGGAAGCATGATGCAGTGTCTATGTGTCAGTGACAGCGTGTGAGTGTGCGTGCTTGTGTGTGTGCATGGGTGTGTGGTCAAAGGAGACCCTCGGCTCTCGTGACTCTGGCTGGGGATAGAAGCGGGGGGTGGGGAAGATGCTATCAGGCCCTGATTTCTGTGGTTTTGATGACATCCAGATAATAGCAGAAACACACACACACACACACACAACAGATACACAAGCACAAGCATCTCCTCTACTCTGAGCTTGCCACCACTGGCCTCTCACGCACCCATGTGCACACACAGAAACACAGACACACACACCAAAGCCTGAAAATTACAGCTTAGCATGCAAGCGTTGAGCAGATGGGTTGCCTAATGACTGTTGTGTACAGTGCAGAGGGAGAGTGCTGCTTTCCCATTACGCGTCCCCCTTACAACCCCAAAGCACAGGTCTGGCTTTCATTTACTTTATGTCTTAACTGGCACTAGTATGACACATGCAAGTTACAGGTGGTCAGTCTATGAAGAAAAAGAATGAAAACATATTGGAGACGTCTATGCACTTGCTTGTTTGTTTTTTTACAAGAGGGGAGGGGGATTATCACTTGTCGAATGCAATGTAAAGTTTCTTATATATGGCAGTCAGTCATATAACACATCAGTTTTTTTCTTTTGTTTTTATACCTGTTTACGCTCTAATGCCACATAACGTGTTCAAAGTCTATTATTGTCAAAGTGCCTATAAAACAACAATCCCTTCAGAAGAGAAGGGCTTAAATGACATCAGTGTGCTAGCGTGAGAGTCAGCGGTAGACTGCTGAGGATCTGTCATGATTGCTGTCAGGGGATGATTACTTTAAGATGATCTCATTTAATGATCTAATATTTTAAAGATATCGCCCTACTCGCTTGTTGTTATGAGGGGGATTATTTACCTCTCAAAAATCAACCTGGGCTCCTTTCGTTTTCCTCTGAGAGAGCTTGGATAGTATCAAAGGTTCTGAGAAATCAGAGAATTTAATCATCTGAAATTGGAAACACTGTGAAATAATCTATTATTAGAGTTAACACAAAGAGACAACACTATATTGCCAGTAACTGTGCTGAAACAGTATTATTTACTTTTCTTATGTTGTAATCAGAACCTTTGTACAAATGACTCTGCTTTACGTTTTGGTGTATTTCATATTTGTATTTTTATAATAAATATTTTAATTTCAATTCAGTTTTTACCCTTTCCGCATCATTTCCACTAATTTCGCTGTAGATTAATATACACAATGACTCAGAAGTTTGGGATCACTTCTGAAGGTGTACAGAGGCACATTTTCAGAAACCATCACTCCTGTTTTCCAGTTTTTCGAGTTTGCTGTGTTAAAATGTGATTGATCATGTCAGCACAGCTGAAAGCTCTTGTGCTGATTAAAGAAGCAATATGTTTGGCAAGTCAAGTGTCCAAGGTGGAACAGTGGTGCAGGTTTTAGCACTGCCACCTTGCAAGAAAAAAGTTCTAGGTTTAAACCCCCTGGTTTGTTGGGGCATTTCCGTGTGCTCTAGCTCTAGATTTCATTAAGACCAAAACAGCTGAAACTAATAAACAAAAAAAATTGCAAAATAACTTATTTTTTTAAAGGGAAAACAGAGTTTTACAAACTAATGTCAATTAATTAAATATATATTGTATAAAATACATTTTCAAACAAATATCATCCCCTTTAGGTCAGTATTTAGTAGATGCACCTTCGGCTGCAATCACAGCACTGAGTCTGTGTGAATATGGCTCAATCAGGCTGACACATCTAAACACTGCAGTTTTTCGCCATTCCACCTTGTGTAACTGCTCAAGCTCTGTCAGGTTGCTCAGGAATCTATCACGAACAGGACTGAGATCTGGGCTTTGACTTGGCCAATCCAGAACCTTCACCTTGTTGCCATTTCTGTGTAGCTTTTGCTTGGGGTTGTTGTCTTGCTGGAAATTAAATCTTCTCCAAAGCCATAGATATCTTGCAGACTGAGTCAGATTATCCTCCAGGATTTGGTGATATCTTTCTGGATTCATGTTCCCCTCTTCCTTTACAAGCCTTCCAGAGCCTGCTGCTGAGAAGCATCCCCAGAGTATGATGCTGCCACCACCATGCTTCACAGTGGTGATGGTGTGTTTGTGGTGATGCGCAATGTTTGGTGTTCACTAAACATAGCGTCTAGTTTGATGGCCAAAAAGCTCCAAAGAACATTCTTCCCACTGACCTTGGAATCCAGGTGAGATTTTAAATGAGCTTTTTTCAACAGTGACTTTCTCTTTGCCAATCTCCCATACAACTCTGACTGGTGAAGAACCCAGGCAACAGTTGTTGCATGTATAGTCACTCCTATCTGAGCCACTGAAGCTTTTAACTCCTTCAGAGTGGTTGTAGGTGTCTTGGTGGCTTCCCACACCAGTCTTCTTCTTGCCTGATCACTCACTTAGTGAGGACGGCCAGATCTAGGCAGATTTAGACAAGTGTATTACTGCTTCCATTTCTTAATTATGAATTTGACTGAACACTGTGAGATGTTAAATGAGTTGGAAATCTTTTTATAGCAACTCCTTAATTATACTTTTTAATGATCTTTTCTTTGAGTTGCTTGGAGTGTTCTTTTGTCCTTGTGTTGCAACTGCAGCAGGGATACTGATGAACCAGAGACTGGACCTCCCAGACACAGGACCTCCCAGACACAGCTGTTTTTTTTACTACAATCACTTGACACTCATCAACTGCACTCAGGTGATCTCCATTTCATTAACTGTGACACTGCTGGAATCTACTAGCTGGACCTCTGTTGAAATAAGGTCAGACCCTTTAAAAGGGGTTGTAAAACTATGTTTTCACTTTGAAAAACGAAGCTTTTTTGTACATTTTTGTTTAAAAAGCCAAATTATATTGACCATGATTTATTTATGTAAGAAATAAAAGGGTGAAACATCCAAGAGGGTGATGGGGGATGGATGGATGGATGGATGGATGGATGGATAGATAGATAGACAGATATCCCAAAATTCATCAGAATATTTTTTTGTTGAATTTCTCACATGGAGTACAGAAAACCTTCAAACCCTCTATCTAACTTCTGGTTGGGTGCACAGACCTACAGACCTACTGCCCTGCTACTCTGTGCGTGTATTCAATTTTCCTTTAGATGTGCAGTGTAGTATTGATTTGTTGCTTATAATATTCTCATGTACTTCTGTGGAACGACAGCATTAGTTGAAAAAGTAAAAAAAAAAAAAGCTCATTATCTAATGAGCATCCGAAGAAATGATTATATTTACATGTAAACTTGTGGGTAAGACGTAGCAAAGACAATACATTTTCTACAGTGAATAGCAGCTACCATGAGGGCACTGAACAAATCAGTATTTAAAGTAAATTCTTTGACACAAAAAAGCTGAACAGCTTTTGTGAGGGTTTGAAGAAAGTCTGTCTATATTTATTAACTGCACCCTGTGTTGCTCTTATCAAATTATTATTGCTACAGAAATTATTCTTGTAGATATTACTTTAGTCTGGTTTGTATTTATTAGCTTTATTTTTGAGAGAGGAGATGCCAGCATCTGAACAGAGACTCAAACCAGTATCCTTCATGTTACTAGTCAGTTGATCTAACCTCTCACCCTAACATAGCAGGGTAGAACCAACCTTGCTAATTTTCCAGATGCGACAAACCAAACTTACAGCTTCTTTAACACTGGATACCATGGCAGAACAGCCCTATTTCACAAAGCTGATGAATCCTTCCAAAAAAAAAAATCTAGATCCAGATCTGGATTTGAATCAGCTCCAAAAGTAAATCACTTCTAAGCTGGGACAAGTCCTACCACTGGCAAAATTTTTGTGCCAATCCATCTGTAACTTTTTGTCTAATCATGCTAACAAACAAATAAACATCCAAACAAACCGAAACAAAATTGTAACCTCCACAGCATAAGTAGAAAATGTTTTATATAATAGGATAAATTAGCCATTTAATGAGTTAAGTTTGGATTAGGTAACATGACTGGAGCACAGGAGGAATAGTTTCTCAAAATAGTTCCCTGTACGTCTCAGTATGTTCCCCTTAATTTATAACAACGGTGATCAATTTCATGTTATATCACAAAAAATGTTTAAATATTAGCATGATCTATTTCTCAAATGCAATCACATACTTTAATGGCACTCAGCCAATTATAATGCACATAAAAGGAGCAAATCAAACCTATATTTATGACTACCTCCTTTTGAAAGGCATCAGTCAGCAGCTATCTCAAAGCCATATAACAGAGCAATTGATGTTGTCTTCATGTGCCCAGTCCTTCTTTATGCATGTTTAGTGGGTGCGTGTGGAAGAGACAATGGGGTGGAAAGGCCTGTCTGCAGGCCTGTCTATACCTAATCTTCTGTTGCATGCAAAAGGTGGTATCTTAGACAACCATGAAGGTAACTTCAGATGCACAAACAGCCGCCCTGAATTACATCACTTGGGGAGGATGCCTTTGTTTCTGTGAAACTAAACACATCCCCATGAATGACACGGCAAGCTGGCTGTAATTGAGATGTCTTTGTAGGAAAGCGTGCTGATCTTCTGCTAGTCTCAATTTTTCTCCTTCTCGCACGATATCTCTTCCATGATACCTCCCTTCAACATTCTCCTCTCTCTCCAACCTCCATCCTCGTTACTCTGTTTCTCTGTGAGGCACAGAGTTGTGATATTCTATACAGTCTGCACTTTTGACCAACTGTCCTGGATAATGGTTTTCAGATTCTTCAAGGTGGCCTGAATCAGTGCCAGGGCTGAAAATGGAAAGCAAACACAAGACCACCACCCTCTGTTCCTACTTAGCTCCAATGTAAGCTGATTATTCAGGTTCTTAGAAATTCTTTCATGCTTTTTCATGTGAGACTCACATCCTTCAGTGACTGCACAGACGGAGCATGAGTTTCTTCTTTTTACTGTGCGTCTTTATGTAATGCAGTCAGCTATATAGGGATCAGGCATTAGTTTTAGACAGAGGGACATGCTCCAGAAATCTGTTAACATACATCCTTGTGAAACCTCTACATGTATGAGCTGGTTGTCTGTGAACTAGAACATGCAATGGTGTCCACAATCTCACACACATTAAACAAGCCCTCCTCGCATCCCACATGGCCTTGGTGTGTGGCTCCTTCTGACCACACAGCTATGTTTACTTTACCAGCCCCCTTTGTTCTAGTCTTACAATTGTTGTGGTTTTTGATCTGCCCAACTTTTCTTTAGCAATCCACAGTCTCTCCATGGTGCTACTACTGTAAATCTGAAAAAGTGAAATTAAATATTGTAATATCAGGCTCGTATCTTTCATTGCTTTGGAATTTGCTATGTAAACTGGCAGTGACTTAATCAGATCAATGACGCATTATTCCTGTGAGGTCCTGGTGGATAATCAGTAGACAGCTGTGATTATTTTCTGTGAATTTATATCAAAGTGGGATAACTCCAAAGTGGGTGATGTGAAACTTCTAAAAGTCAGAAGAAAATACAAACAGTAAAAAGATTCCATTTAATTACTTCGTAACTGGTTTCTCTGGTTTTTGTGAATGTTCCTACATCTTTCAGTAGTCTTGCCACTCTAATATGGATGCGATGCTACTGTTGATTTATATTCAGGTTGGTACAAATAACAGTGCTTTGTATACCAGCAGCATTTACAAGGTTAATACACGCTCATAAAGTATCTTCTTTTACATACAGGGATGCAGTGGCTTGTCTCTAGGGTGATGTTATCTAAGGTACTAATGTTGTACCCTTGACATGGGGAAACTTATTTGTACCCTTGTGGTTTGTACCTTGGAGCAATCTGACTGGAACTTCTGGTGAGCTTAATGTAATACTACAAAAAAGAACTTTAAAAAAATGCAAAATTTGGTATGGGGTACCAATTAATTTACTGTATACTTAGAATCATCACTTAACTGAAATTGCCTGTCTGGACTGTGGGGGGAACTGGGAGACACCCTTTTAAAATTTATTATTTATTTTATTGCTTTTTTTTGCCTCTATTACATAGCTAGGAGATGAGGTGGAAAAAGAACTAAAGAAAAAGAGCAAGATGAGGAAAAACATGAAGTAAAGGTTCCAGAT
This sequence comes from Etroplus canarensis, assembly GCA_015106775.1. NCBI lineage: Eukaryota > Metazoa > Chordata > Actinopteri > Cichliformes > Cichlidae > Etroplus > Etroplus canarensis. The sequence goes on from VUQH01079732.1 coordinate 12,716, forward strand.
GTTAACCAGGCATGTTGTGGGTCATGGTTAGGAGCATAAACCCTTGGCCACCAGGGCACTCCTCCATCAAGACTACCTATATGTGACCTTTCAAGATAATTTTATTTAGGAATTAACACACTATACATCACAAGTGAGCTGACAACACTTTTAGCCACCAGTGCATGGAGCTGTAATGCTCAAAACTACTGATTTAGCCAGTGACTGTCAATTCAATACACAAAGATCAGTTCGAGGATCTGGTATGTAAACAGTTTCAATGATTTTCAAACTGCTGTGTGTTTTCACAGCTCTTACAAAAGATGCTGCAAAGTACCACAGCTCCCAAGAAGACATGGGCAAATGATTTAAGTTTAAAATGGGATGAAAAAGAATGAGACAGGATATTAAGAAAAATTAAAAATAAAGTCAAGGGGATGCAAGGGTATCACTTATTCATCCTTTTTATTGAACACTATACAGATAATTTAGTCTTGGGTTAAAAGATACACCAAACTACTGGTGCTATAAACATGATGAGGGCCCTTTACCTTATACTTTGATTTTTGCAAAAAGTTGAGGAGTTCTGGACTAAAAAATATGAAAATATTTGTGATATTTCAAGGATTTAATCACATTCAGTCCCAGACTCTTTGTTCTTAGTGACATACATATTAAGAATCTGGTCCAAACTAGCATTGTTATAGGCAAATTGAATTTTCTTAGATGATGGAAGAATGAAGGGGTACCCACAGTGCAAGAATGAACTGAGGAGATGGTAAGAGTTGCAGGAAGATGTTGAATAAATAATTTGGAAGAATGAATAATTATTATCTGTAATAGACTGGCAACCTGTCCAGGGTGTACCTTGCCTCTCGCCCCTGTGACCCTAAATTGGATAAGCAGAATAAAATAGATAGATGGATGATTATTGTAAAAAGTGGGGCAAATATATCTACTTTTTCTTTGGAGGATTCTTGACTCAGGCCACAAGGTGCAGACACACAAAATATGTATCAGTATGGTTTTCTGTCTTTGTTTGTTTCTGTGTTATCCCTGTTTTTCAAAATGGTTTATACTCCCTATCAATAAACACTAGCATATTTTGGGATGTACATTATTTTGTTCCTTAACTTTCATTCTGCTATTTTAAAATTGCCCTTTCATAGCAGTGTTTGCACTGTTTATGCAGATCACAACTGCAAGACCACATACAGGGATATGGCAAGCCACACTGTCTGTTTCAAGCACATGCAAACCACTACAGTGAACTGGATTCAACAGCCAGCTTTCCTAAAACTTTGCAGATTTTGAAACATCCCTGTAATCCCCTCTGCAATGGCCCTTGAGCTACACTGCTCTGTGGTACAGATGAATAGTGTGACCACAGAGATGTCACACAGCAGAAACTATATTGATGAGCTCTGAGACTGATTTATGCACACATTCCATGTTGTTTTATCACAGAGTGAGGAAACAGAGGATTTTTCAATGCCCAGAATGTAAGATAGTGTGTCAAATTGGTAAATAAGGGGCTGGGAGAGAATACAAATCTCCTTTCTTGCACAAGATATGTTATTATAAAGTCTAGTCTAATATAATCCTTATAAACGTAAAGTAAAATATTTGCAACTTTGCATGGAACAGGCCAAAAGAAAAAGAGAAAATGAGATTTAAAAAAATTGCAACTCCCGACCACATAAACCTTCCTACACCTCAATTACCCCCAGCTATAAAGGTGTAAGATGTGTGTTATAGTGATGGGAGCAGGAAAGGCACTCCTCCAATCTTAAGAAGTGATGAGGCCAGTAAATCTGTACTGAAGGGTGGTCTCTGAGGCTGCCCTAGCCTTGGCAGGACCCCTGGGTCCAAATTGAAAGCAGACATGTTTGGAGTTCATTCTCTGAGTTACTACTGTTCAATTGTGATTTACAAGAGTGTGTGAGATATGGAAATCTCTCACGCAACTCAAGATATGGGCTGAGTAAAAGCACATTGTGAAACAGGCCCCCTCCACCCTGTGGGAAGGACTAATCTGTAAAGTCATGCTATCCCTCCATTTGGCCAAAGCTGTTTATTCAGTGTTTTCATCCTTTCAGCCAGTCATGTTCTCAAATTGGGACACAAACTCCTCTTTTGCTAATGGAAAAAGCATGCCAGCAAAACAGGAAATGCAGACTTTTCTACTAGGCCTGCAAGGCTGAAATCATTTTGGATGGGACATTTTGCTTATGAGGCTACACCACTTACTCTACAGGGGCAATTCGAATATTAAAATAATCTTTTATTGTCAGTGGTTGCTGCTGATTAGATTTAGATTGTTATTAAATCTGTTGGAGACCTGTTAAAATGCCAGATGCCAAGTTCTACATTTTCAATATAATGTAAACATTTAGTCATTATGAAGATGCTTTTGTCTGAAGTTCCATACAGTCATGTGAAAAAGATTCTATGCAATTTTGTGAAAAACTAAGTACAACCTTAATTCTTTCATAGAAATTAAGATAATAAGCAGCAGCCAGATGCTGCTAATAAAATGCATATGATTAATTGATCACTGGCCAGTGTAATCACCTCTATAAAAGCAGACATTTTGGCAGTATGCCAATCTGGAGCATTCAGGTGTATCTTAATACAATGCCACAATCTTCCCAGCAAATTCACCCAAAAGTCAAGCTATACAATTATCAGAGAAACTGCAAAAAATACAAAAATACAAAAAAATTAGTGTGTCTATAATAGTACAAGCAATAGACATAACAAAAAAACATAAAAAAAGAACATGACATCTGAACAAACTGCAAGACTTCTGGAATGATGTTCTTTGGACAGATGAAGCTAAAGTGGAGACATTTGATGAAAAATAAGCACTGCATATCAGCACAAACACTATATACCAACTATCAAGCATGGTGGTGGAGGGGTGATGATTTGGACTTGTTCTGCAGTCACGGGAACTGGGCACCTTGCACTCACTGAGTCAAACATAAACTCTTCTGTCTACCAAAGTATTTTAC
>VUQH01079734.1:0-11032 GCA_015106775.1 Etroplus canarensis
AGAGAAGAAGAAAAGGAGATTAGGATCAATAAGTGCATGTGTGTGTGTGTGTGTGTGTGTGTGTGTGTGTGTGTGTGTGTGTGTGTGTGTGTGTGTGTGTGTGAGAGAGAGAGAGACAGAGACAGAATTCACTTGTAGTTTAAGGGTAAGATCAGATTATTTGCTGGAGTTGGAGCTGGATGATCCCTTTTAACATCCAGACACAAACCCCTATATGTCTGTCTGTCTGTCTCTCTCTCTCTCTCCCTCACATATACACTCTCACACACACATACCATCTACTACAAACACAAAATACAATTTTCCTGCTGTCAGAATTTGGACAGATGCAGTTGGAAATTGTAGTAGATGTCATTTCCCAGCTGAGCTTATGATGTTATGTGCTGTAAGAAAACATTAGGATCAAACACCAATACTATCTCTGTAGGCAATATTTTTTCTTTTTTTTAAAAAAAAAAAAAAATCCTTTGATGTCAGTCAAAACTATATAAGAAAGTGCCGTTTCAGTTGGTAGTTCACTGTCATCTTTTCTATTAGTAGCTAATTCCTACCATATGTGTTATTTATGGAGACAGCTGACAGCTGAACTGCCTCAATTGTAATAATCATTTTATTACATATTTATTGGATTATTGTAAGTCATAGTGAGTAAATTGTTAGGCTTTAGTGGATTTTTATTATCAATATCAAAAGATAATTTTGTGATATGCCTTATCTAAAAAAATTAGATCTTTTTCTAGGAAATGGCTTTACAACATGACTTAATTGGAATACAGAAAAAAATCAGCTGGATAAATTTGCACTGTATCCTACTGAAGAACAAAATGACACAAAAACCAATTAACCATTAACCTGTGCTTCACTGGTTTTCTATACTTGAAGATACAGAAACATTTTGATCAATACGCAGAGTTTTAAGTTTTGTTGTTGGTCATATCTACAGTTAATAACTGCAGCAGATGCACAGTAATAAGTAGGTACACGTCGATCCAAGACTCCAGATTGTTATTGCCATTGAAATTGGCTCTATTTTTACTGCATGACACATACAGAGTGGGACAAAATACCATGATTCTAATGAATTCAACACATCAATCAAATCATATTTTCAATGATTTCCAGCATCGTTATATTTGACCAGTTTCTTCTAATATGAAAGGTTGATCTAAGGCTTTGTAGGCCATACAGCATCATGAAGTGAGAAGTCCGAAATTAGTCAAGCTCGAGTTGTGGTCTAATAAATTTGTTAAGCATGGTATATGATATGTATATATGAATGGTCAAAGAAATGATCCTTGTAGGATTTTTAGGTTTTTGAACTTTGTATGGCACCCACCTGACCTCTGTTCATGACTGAATTTCCTGTCTATTTAGAAGTGATCCACAGTAGCAAAAGCTGCTAAGCTCAAATGTAGCTACGACTGAGAAACTTCCCACATCATTCTTAAGGCAAATGGTGTTTATCTTTGAGAGAGCATTGTCTGTGCTGTCGTATGAGTGGGAAACTGATTGAAATCTGTCATAGACGTCATACATCTGCAAAAATTTATTGATTTGATTAAAAACGGAAGGCTGCAGTATTTTTAGTAGCACTAGTAATACATTTTTGAGAAGCAAGACATTATCAACACCAAAAGTGTTAAAAACCTTAATCCAAGACTATGATCGTGTTTGTCTTTGTACAGACAGTGATGGAGTTCCGTCATCCTGATGGTCGTGTTGTTGCTGTGGTGTTGCCCGGACAGAGCCTCCTGGTCATGAAAGGAGAGAGCAGATACCTCTGGACACATGGGTTAGCTGGACCGTGTCTTAGTTTGTCTTGACATGAGCTTTGGGTTGATTCACTAATAAGTTACAATTCGCTTTCCTTCTGCTGAGTTTACTGGGTTTTTTCTGGAATTAATATGATGTTTTACACATTTCAGCATCAGAAGTCTTGTTTCAACATTGGAATCACTTCATAAATAAATTTGTGTATTGGGTCACATCCACATGCTCTGTTATAACTGCGCAGGTTGGTTTGGGTATATTTGTCTACTACTAAAGCTGCCTTTTCTTGTTTCTTCTTAGGATTACCCCTCGAAAGTTTGACATGGTGCCAGCCTGTGAGCCACAATCCCTTGCTCATGAAACACCTGACCTCAGGACCCGTAGCAATCTCACTCTGAGCAAGAGGGGCACCCGCACTTCTTTCACTTTCCGCAAGATCAGACTTGAACCCTGCCGCTGTGGTAAGAATGAAACAAAACACATTTTTTTTTGTTAACAAAAGACTGCATTGCTACCAGGATTTTTGGGGTAAATTCTCCCTTGAATATACACTGCCTGGCCAAAAAAGAAGTCACAGACCCTTGTTTCGTTGGACTGCTTTTTCGTTGGGCGACATGCATTCACTGTGGCATCATTTCTATAAGCTTATGCAAAGTCACAACATTTAGTTCCATCTGGAGTTGCATGAATTTTTTTCACCAAGATCTAGAATTGACGATGGGAGAGGAGAGCTAGACCGCTGTGTAAAATCTTGTACAGCACACCCCAAATATTCTCAGTGGGGTTAAGGTCTGGACTCTGGTGGCCAATCCATGTGTGAAAATGATGTCTTATGCTCCCTGAACTGCTTTTTCTCAGTTTGAGCCTGATGAATCCTGGCATTGTCATCTAGAAATATGCCCATGCCATCAGGGAAGAAAAAAGTCCATTGATGGAAAAACCTGGTCATTCAGTATATTCCGATAGTCATCTGACTTCATTTTTTGGACACATAACATTGCTGAACCTAGACCTGACCAACTGACCCACACAGTTGGTCAGTATACCCACACAACAGACTTGTGTGGTAGCAGTATTTAATAGTTTTGGACATCCCAAAGGTGCTTTGTTGGATTGAGATCTGATGACTGTGGTGGCCATTTGAGTACAGTGAACTCATGGTCATGTTCAAGAAACCAGTTTGAGATGATTTCTGACATGGTGCTTTGTCCTGAAGGAAGCAGCAATCAGAAGATGGGTACAATGCGGTCATGAAGGGATGGACGTGGTTAGCAACAATACTCTGGAAGGCTGTTACATTTAAACAGTGCTGAACTGGTACCCAGCTACCCGAAGTGCAAGAAAATATCCCCCACATCATTACACCGCCAGCAGCCTGAACCGTTGATACAAGGCAGGATAGATTCAGGCTTTCATGTTGTTCAAATTCTGAACCAACAAGGCATTTTATTCTTTTTCAGACCATTCTCTGTAAAGTCCAGAGATGGTTGTGTGAAAAAATCCCAATAGATCAGCAGTGTCTGACATACTCAGACCACCAACCAACCATGTCATGTTCAAAGTCACTTGCATTACCTTTCTTACATTCTAATATGCAGTTTGAACTTTAGCAGGTGGTCTTGATCATGTGTACATACCTACGTGAGTTGCTGATTTGTGATTGACTGATTAAATAGTTGCATCAACCAACAATTGAACAGGTGTACCTGATAAAGTGGTCTGTGAGGGTATAAATATATTCAAACAAGAACTTCACTCAATGAAAAACAAACATCTTGTGGGTTGTGTTCATAGCAAGCTGTGTCCAAACCCACAGTTGAAAAAATTTTAACATCAATAAAATCACTTGAGCTCTAGCTCATTAAATAAAAAAATCACCTGTGTACAGATGCACACATGTTTAATTTTTCCCTAAAGTTGAGTATTTTAAAATTAGAGTCTATGGAGCCAGCCTTCAAGTGGCCATTCATGGTACTGCAGCTCTTGCACATTGTCCAAAGCTGGTACCCAGTGTTATAGTTTTGATCCACCAGGGAACAGGCTGAAATCCACCAACACTGAAAAGTGCAGTGACAGATGGATGCTTCGTTGGACAAGAAGCTGCAGTTTACACATCTACCTCCTAGTAGTAATGCTTTGTTATAACTTAAGATGAAATGTAGGCATTAAGCTGGTCAATGAAATGATCAGTACATCTCACCAGTGAACATCTTCTCTTCACCTTGTGTTTCTCAGCCTTCCCCTCTGCCTGTGACAGTCAGGGAGCCTCCTCAGCACCCTCACCCTCTCTGGCGTCTCCTCCCACACTCCCATGTTGCCATTCTGATGCAGCTCGTCTGGAGGAGGAGTATGTTCACCGGGTGTACGATGCCATTGCCTCCCACTTCAGCAACACTCGCCACTCCCCCTGGCCTCGTGTTTGCCACTTCCTGTCCTCGCTCCCACCAGGCAGTGTGCTGGCTGATGTGGGCTGTGGAAATGGGAAATACATGGGTGTGAACCCAGAGATCATTGCAGTGAGTGTCATTATATGCTGAAATGATGCGTGCAATTCTGAGATATTTCGTGGATCCCTGCTGGGAAATTTCCTCTATCATCACATTTTATTGCTGCTTCTTAGATGATCAGCACTTGTTGTGGAAAAAAAAATGCTAGTTGTTTTTGTAACAGTCATTTATCTACAAAAACATGAATCTTCATCTGAGCTCGAACTCCTGTTCCCTGTCTCTAACACAGAAGCAAAATCTAAGATGCCTCATCTGGTTGATGACTCAACCAGGAACCCTTATAACCTTACATAACAATGTCACTCTGAAAAGGTCAGAAAGGTGGGACTAGGGTTAAAGCCTTCTAACTGCACCAGGGTTATAGGTGAAGGAGTAAGTCTAAAATTGTCTTACATGCCATAAGAATACATCTGAACGACATAATAATTTAACAGAATACACAACTGTAATTATAGCCAGATCTGCTTGTGCTTTAATGATAGAGGAGTGATACCGATAGGCTTATTAACTTACACAATCACACAGTCTGCAGTTTTTTTACTGGCTTTCCTTCCTGGCTCCAACTGTGTTGCTTTTAGTACCAGAGTTACTAAAAAAACACAGCTTAAAATTCCTCAGTTTGTTGTTCTTTATGGCACTCTAAACTTGTCCATACTTGAGTTTGAGAATCTGGTGCCAACATTTTTACATGAACGCATACATCAGTAGCTTAGGAAAGCCTCGGCTGATGAGTTTATACCCACAGCTGTGTTGCAGTTTGCATGATTGCAGTTGTTAGACGTAGTAGAACCAAATATCAAAAAGATATCCTAGTTAGGTAAAGCTGTCTTTGTTGTAGAAGTCCACTTTAGAATTTAATAAAAACCGAATTTACTAAGACTATGAAGGAAAAGTTTACTGTTGTAGAGCCCACGCGTAACTGTTTATAAACTCACAAATTATTTATATTCATTTTTTACATTTCTGTTGATGTCGTAAATGGTTTAAAAATAAAACTAAACAAGATGAATAAAACCCAGTTTTAGAAATGTCAGCAGTTGTTCTTTTTTATCTTTTGAGAAAGACGGGTCAAGCTTATTTCTGTTTTTTAAAGTACATGTGCTATACAAGGCTAAATTCTTTAAAACTTTACTTCCATTTTTCTCTGCCCATTTCAGAACTTAGATTTGAACCCTTGTTTTGTGCTTTCTACATTATCAGTGCAGCACTGAGATCAACTAAATCATAAAATTTTAAGGCATGTAGTTTCATGAATAGTCGGTTGGTTGGTTTGTAATAATCTGACCCATTTAAAATTCATATTACTTATTTATGTAACATAAATTGGATTAGTATTTGTTTTGTACGTCTTTCCCCATATTGGGCAAGAGTAGTTTACACATCTACCTCCTAGTAGTAATGCTTTAGTATAACTGAAGATTAAATGTAGGTGTTTTTTTTTTAATCTCAAGAGTCTCAGACAGCTAAATAAATAAAACAAACACACAAAGGAATGACATCCTTTTTCTCGCGGTTTCTGCTGGATGTAATTTTTTGCATTGGCTCAGTTTCCATGGTAATATCCTACATTTCCTGTTTACGTATGCACACTGGAATATTCTTGTTTGGGATTTGGGAGTGCATGTAAGCAGCTTATCCTGACTCAAACTGTAACTGTGATAAAAAATTATAACAGAGCACTGCAGTCATGCAGTCAACACACTAACTTCCTCAGTTTTGTTCTCATTTTCTCTTAACCCGGGTCTTTTTTGTGTCTCCTGTCTCCTTTCATTGTCTGTTTGTGTATTTGCGTGTCAGGAACAGATCAAGTGTGCGTATTATATGTGTAGTGTTTCTCACTCTTTTCCTAAGAGATCACATGAAGCTTAAATGAATTAAATCAGCTGTGTTGAAAAGAATTATTACCCTTGCTACTTTCCTCTCTTCCTTTTTTTCACTTTTTTATGCATCTTTTTATCATTTGTGTCTGTTTTCTCTGTTATCCTCACTTGATTTGTCTCTTCTTTACTTTCTTTTTTGGTAATTTTTGATTTCTTGTTGATACTTTTTTCTTCTCTTGTCTCCATCCTTCCGTTTTCTCTGTGGTTTAAATGATCAGGAACCATTTTGCTGTTATCTGTTGTCTTCTCCTTATACATGCTGACTCCCTGTTCATGTGTGCATTTATTGCTCTTTGTGAATGATATCCCACTAAATGGCCTTTTGGCTGTGTATGTGTTTTTTGTCTCATTTTAGGTGGGGTGTGATCATAGCAGTGCGCTTGTCCAAATTTGTGTGGAGAGGGGTTTCCATGCATTTGTATCTGATGCCCTGAGTGTTCCTCTGCGAACAGCTTCCTGTGATGCTTGTATCTCTATAGCTGTTATACACCATTTTTCCACAGAGGTATGCACAGTAAAGTGCTCATGCAAACTCTTGGCTTCTGCTTCCTAAAAGTACCTTTTGAGGAGATCCACTATATTTACAAAAGTATTGGGCTGCCTACACATTACACCTACAGGAGCTTTTGTCATATCTTATTTGAAATCCATAGGCATAGGCAGCTATAGCAGCTTCCACCTTTCTGGAAAGGCTTTCTACAATGTTTGGAATATGTCTGTGGGAATTTTGGCCTGTTCATCCAGAAGAGCATTTGTAGGTCAGACGCTGGTGTGCTGATGCTTGCAATCTCTGTTTTAGTTCATCCCGAAGCTACTGGATGGGGTTGAGGTCAAGGCTCTGTGTGGGCCAGTCAAGTTTATCTACATCAGACTCATCCAACCATGTCTTCTTGGACCTTGCTTTGTACAGTGGGGCACATTCAGGCTGGAAGAGAAAGGGGCCTTCCTCAAATTCTTCCCACAAAGTTGGAAGCATAGCATTGTCCAAAATCTCTAGGCAAGCTAAAGCATTAACATTTCCCTTCTCAGGAATTAAGCGGCCCAGGCCAACCCCAAAAAAACACTCCCATAGCATTATCCCTCTTCCACCAAACTTTACAGTTGGCACAATGCAGTCAGGCAAAGTAATGTTCTCCTGGCATTCAACAAACCCGGACTTGCCCATCGGACAACCAGATAGAGATATGTGATTGATCACTCCAAAGAACATGTGTCTACTGCTTCAGAGTCCAGTGGTGGCATGCTTTACAATTCTCCATCTGACACTAGGCATTGTGCTTTGCTGACATGCAGCTGCTTGTCCATAAAAACCCATACTATGAAGCTCCTGACGCACAGTTTTTGTACTGATATTAATACCAGAGGATGTTTGGAACTCTGCAGTTACTGAGTCAGCAGAACATTGGCGATTTTCACGCACCATGTGACTCAGCACTCTGTGACTCTAACTTTACATGGCCTGAGTTGCTGTGGTTCCTAAATGCTTCTTCTTTGCAATAAATATCACTTTAAATTGATCATAGAATAACTAGGGAGAAAGAAAATTTGTGAACTGACTTATTGCAATTTTGGCATCTTATTACAGTACCTCTCTCAAATCCAGTGAGTTCTTTAGACTGAGCAGTTGTTTCACAGTTTGTAAAGGCAGACTGCATGGCTAGGTGCTTGAGTTTATACACCTGCGGCAATTGGCCTAAATGAAACACCTGAATTTCATGATTAAGAGGTGTAACGCAATACTCTTGTCCATATAGTGTACCTTCTAATTTGAATTCTTCTAACAATGTAACTTGCAGTTACATTTTTTTAAGCTTGAACACTTGTCCGATTGATTTTGTTTCCAGTGTAAAGCAGAGGGACTAGGAGAAATTGAAACTGAAACAAACAAAAGTGCTCTACAGGTCTTTTTTATCTTTACACTCACATCTCTGCCCAGTCTCAGATGACTGTTTCAGTTATTTTAATAATGTCTCAATTCAAGCTGATCTATAATTATCAGCCCTTGATAATTTGATTTGCTTTAGTTTTGCATGCCTTGAAATCCATTAGAAATTCACATGCAGATGCGAGCAAGTCTTCAGTCCCTGAGGTATTTTTCTTTTGTGTTTGTGTGTTTTAGGAGCGTCGGCTAGCAGCTGTGAGAGAGCTAGTAAGACTTTTGAAGACTGGAGGTCGGGCACTCATCTATGTCTGGGCTTTTGAGCAAGAGTACAACAAGCAGAAGTCCAAATACCTTAAAGAGCATCATGGGAAGCAAAATCTCACTAAAAACACATCAGAAGAGAGCTGTGAATCTCATGGGAAAGCAACTATCCAGACCAGCAGATGTTTAAAAGACAGCTACGAGCCTATTGATAAAAAGCAAAATGTTAGCAAAGAGACTAACGGCAAGCTTAGTGTGCACACAAACCGCACAGCCTTTAACACCCAGGACCTTTTAGTTCCCTGGCATCTGAAAGAGGGGAAAAAACAAGGGGAGGAAGGGTCAGGAGATGGATGTAAAAAGGACAAAAGAAAGGAGACCTCTAAAAAGATTTCAGCTAACCAAACCCAATCTGAAAGCAACCCTGAAGCCAGTCCAGACATTGATGCCAACATGTCTTCTGGATCAAGACTTGATACTAGCCATACCGATCACAGCCTAAACTCTAAACCCAGTCCAAACAGTGGCATCACTCAGACCTGCACTTCTGCTCTGAGATCAGAGTCTGAGAGAAGCTGGACACCCATCTTTCACCGCTACTACCACGTGTTCCAGCAGGGAGAGCTGGAGCAGCTGTGTAGCCAGGTGAATGGGGTCAAAGTGCAGAGCAGCTACCATGACCAGGGTAATTGGTGTGTTATATTAGAGAAGGACTAAGAGAAAATAATTTTGTAACTAATACACATTTGAGTAAACAAAGAAATTTAATGGAAAATGACTGAACTAATGAATCCTTTCTATGGCTAATTGTATTGTAAGCGTGTTGAAATAAATGTAAAATCTCTGGCCGTTTTATGCTTACTTATCATATTTTGGCCATTAATAAAATCTCATATAATGACTGAAAATACACTTCGTCCCTGTTATGTTTTCACAGATTGAACAATCCTGCTGGAATAAATTCCACCACCATTACTTAAAAATGAATACAACTAGCTGAATCTGTTCTGGAGTTAGTTTTAAAAGGGATGTTGACAACTACTTAGAATAAGCACATTGCAAACAAGGTTGTTAAACATTCTCCAAAATGCAAGGAATATACAGTAGATCACAAACAACACGTTTTATCTTGTTGCTTTGATCTTCGCCTGGGCTGCTCAGAAATCACTGAGCTGTAGCTAACTTGTTGCTGATCATCCTTCTGACCTTTTCATGTTAAAGGGCTGAGGTGTAACCTGGCATTTCAAGGCTGTGGATAATCTGTTCACATTTAAGAAGGAGTGTGCATATTTTCTTCTCTTTTTAACTATGTATGATAGAGCATATATGTATATGTAGCACTGTGTTTGTACAATAATTAATAACTGATGCTTTCACCTCAGTGTTTTTTTTGAAAGCTGTAGCATAAATGTGAAATCTACTGTAGCATAGCAGCAGGTAAGCTAAACCACATCGCACAACATGATGCTTTTAGGAGACGCACAGAATTTTATCAAACTTAGTTTAACAATAGCAAAATCCTTTCTATGAGTACTCAAAGTGTCTCATCCTACATTGTACTACAGACAGCAGGCCAATCTGCCTAAACACTGAAGAGGTTTATTTTACCTGGGTACTCGTCACTGGTAAATTGGGAGGGTTGCATCAGAAAGGGCATCTGGCGTAAAATCTTTGCCAAATCAAATATGCGGATTCATAATACGACTTCCATACCGGATTGGTTACCAACGACCGCCTCTGGTGCCATTAGCCAACAGGGTGCCAGCGGAGACTATGCTACTGTCGGCCAAAGACAAAGGAGGGGGAGAGGGGGGAAAGCATGTTAGGAGGCGGAAAGAGAGAAGGAAAGGTAGGAGGGTGGAGGTGAGAGTAAGGACTTTAAATGTAGGGACTATGACTGGTAAAGGGAGAGAGCTGGCTGATATGATGGAGAGAAGGAAGGTAGATATATTGTGTGTCCAGAAGATGAGGTGGAAGGGGAAGCAAGACGATGAGCATCAGAGGTAGATTCAAACTGTTCTACCATGGTGTAGATAGGAAGAGAAATGGAGTAGGGGTAATCCTGAAGGAACAGTATGTGAAGAGTATTCTGGAGGTGAAGAGAGTGTCAGACAGAATTATGACTTTGAGGGAAATTGAAGGGGTGATGCTGAATGTTGTTAGTGCATATGCCCCACAAGTTGGATGCCAGTTAGAAGGAAAAGATTAACTCTGGAGTATGTTGGATGAAGTGGTAGAGAGTATTCCCGGAGGAGAGAGAGTTGTGATTGGAGCAGACTTCAGTGGGCATGTAGGTGAAGGGAACAGAGGAGATGAGGTGGTGTTGGGTAGGTATGGTGTTAAGGAGAGGAATGTGGAGGGACATATGGTAGTGGATTTTGCAAAAAGGATGGAAATGGCTGTGGTGAACACATATTTCAAGAAGAGGGAGGAACATAGAGTGACCTGTAAGAGTGGAGGAAGGTGCACACAGGTGGACTATATCTTATACAGGAGGTGCAACCTGAAGGAGGTAGGAGACTGTAAGATGGTGTCAGGGGAGAATGTAGCTAGGCAGCATCAGATGGTGGTCCGTAGGATGACTTTGGGAAGCAAGTGAAGGTAGAGCCAAGGATTAAATGGTGGAAGTGGAAGAAGGACGAATGTTGTGTAGAGTTCAAGGAGGAGTTGGGACAGGCTCTGTGTGGTTGTTAAGAGTTACCAGATGACTGGGAAAGTACAGCTGAGGTGGT
>VUQH01079735.1:0-36228 GCA_015106775.1 Etroplus canarensis
ATCCAACTTGTGGGGCATATGCACTAACAACATTCAGCATCACACCTTCAGTTTCCAGCTTCAAAGTCATCATTCTGTCTGACACTCTCTTCACCTCCAGAACACTCTTCACATACTCTTCCTTCAAGATGACCCCTACTCCATTTCTCTTCCTACCTACACCATAGTAGAACAGTTTGAATCCAGCTCCGATGTTCCTGGCCTTGCTTCCCCTCCACCTGGTTTCTTGCACACACAATATATCTACCTTCCTTCTCTCCATCATATCAGCCAGCTCTCTCCCTTTACCAGTCATAGTCCCTACATTTAAAGTCCCTACTCGCACCTCCACCCTCCTACTCTTCCTTCTCTCTCTCTGCCTCCTAACACGCTTTCCCCCTCTCCCCCTCCTATACTTATATATACTTTATACCTCAAGGGAAACTGTAAGTGTTCATATTCATGCAAATAAGAAAGCAAAATACCTTTTCTCACCTGAAGACTGACTGTGTTGATGTTAGTTTTGCATCAAAATATCTACTACTAAAACCCACAACTGAAACTCAGATCAAACTAAGTGTGCAGAATAAATTTTTACTTCAGCTTGAATGTTAACCTATCAGCTCTAGAACAAATTACAGCAGCAACAGTTGCCTTTTGGGTGAGGTAATTTTTCTTAAATCCATGATATTTTCACTTTATAGAGGAGATGAATACACCATGATTATATGGCCATTACTGTGTTGCCACAAGGGAAGGCAATTATTTGAGCCTTCTTTTTATAGTGAGTGGTGTCAAGGACAGGGACGAAGCATCATTTACGCGACAGTGTTTGCATCGGAAATTTTAGCGAAACATATACTTGGGGGCAGCAACAGACACTGCAGACACACAGCCAGTTTGGTCTCACTTTTAGTGATAATTTCCAAAAAGATGCATGCGTACAAACACACAGACGTGCACATTATGTCTCAAATTTAGGATTCTTGTCTGGAGCAGTGACACTAGTCTGCAGCATCCCTAACAAACCCCAGTCAACAGCACAGGTGTGCTGTACGCAGACTGAAAGACAAACATCCTCAATCCTCATTCACTAATGCTCACCAAAAACTGCCTTAGTGGTTCAGAGCACCACCAGTCTGATCAGTGTTCTCAGTGAAGACGTAATGGGAGCTTAACTGAATAAATGTGATCTGTGGGGGGAGAGAACTCCCTCAGAATATAACTACTTTACAATGGGAAAACATGTGTCAGACAGCAGCAACCACAACTGTTTCAGTGTACTGGAGTGAATTTGCTTTGAAGAATCTTGTCCGCTTCTTCATCACACCTAAAGTAAAGTCAAGAGTGGAGCTGACAAAACATGTATGCTGGAGAGGTTGTGGCGATGAAGAGGCAGGGCATTATCACATATTCTGGAATTGCCTCAGGATCAAACCCTTTTAGGAAAGTATATGGATAATCATTAAAAGCATTTTGAGGCAACAGATACCAAAATTATAAATACTTGTTGAAAATATTAACTATCACAGCAAAAAATAACAATATCTTGCATATGGTTACACATAGACCCATCCACAGTAGCTCAGTGGATTTATACTTAAAGAAATCCACTGAGCTACTGGAAAGACTTACTTTCCTCTTGACCCTAGTACTGCAGGAGCTCAATATATTGATGTCCCAGATAAGTTTCATGTGCTGCCGGTCGTCTATATATTGATCACTTCCGGTGTTTTCATTCACTGCCAGTCGTCTAGCTGGTCGTATAGCTGGCAGTACTGGGGTTAAGATTACAGCCAGACAAACATACCGTAAAGTGGTCTAAATGAACCAAATACTGGGCCAGTGGAATGATGTATCCTACAACCCTACACTCATTATCAGATATGTCCTTTATGACTAAACAATCCCCTCTTCTTTATTCTCGTTCCCTACTTTGTTTTTATTCTCATTTATTTAGTTTTTTCCATTATTATTGTTAAAGACTATGCACAAGGGCTCTTTGTTCTGTTCAAAGATATACTCCACTTATACATCTTACAGACCGAATTTTCTGAATTATGGTAAATGGATGAAGGAGTGCCAGGCAATGTCCTCTTCTAATTTTATTGATAATAAAATCTAAGTTGCAAAAAAGTGATCTGTATGCTTTTACCTCTCAGAGGTCAAAGCTGTCTTTATACCAATAACTATTAAACTATGTAGTGAATGATTCCCAAATTAACTAAAACTTCATCTGCAGAAACAAAAAGTCCTGTTTCATATAAACAAATTTAATAAAGTCAACATCCATTATGCAACAGCATCATAACTACACTACATCCAATTCTAAAGGCTAGGTATTTCACGATAGCAGAAATTAAGTATCTGTACCAATACCCTCAGAATTACACAATTCTCGATACTAAAGATGATATAGTAGGTTTAAAAAACGATTATCATAAGTACTTAAACATAAGCCCCTTTATTAAAAACATTTGAACATTACAAAAATGGCTTTTCTGTAAATAAAAGCAACAGCAATACAGAACAAAATACAGTACTACGATTTATGTGCTGGTAGTGCAACAGTGTTGCATGGATGCCACGATACCTGTGAATGGTATAATTTTTCATGACTTTTGGAATTTTTTGCTTTACCAGTTCGAGGGTTTTGAAATGAACACCAACCTATTGCAGCTACTACAGCTGCTGCACTAGTAGGCATCTTCCACATGTAGATTCTGCTATACCATGTATAGTTTTCCCTTCTTCTTCTTTAGCACGTAAGGATAACTAGAACATATGCTGTCCCTGTCGGTTCCAGGAGACTTGCAGCCACATTACATATGTTCATTTTGGTACTAGGGGTGTTTAAAATAAAACAAGTAGATCTGGATGTACTGGATGCACTGTACTGATCATCAGGTGGATGTACAGTATATTAGAACTCTAGCGTCACGTTTTTCAGAATTTTGGTATCGAAAGGAGTCGTAAGTATCATGAATATGAGTTCTGGTGACATCTCTACTACAGGTACACTTATAAAGTAGAGACATGTTAGTTATGAAGTAGCCACCCATTAAAGCAAACCCTGCTTGAACACCAATAAGCACCATGTTGTATTAAAAAGGATTAAAAACTGGTAATTGACATCATTTTCATTAGTGTTTACTAAGATTCTTAGACAAAAGTGGGGCCATTTTGTCATATACTTTTATACAGTTCTGTTTGTTTTCTTGCAACCAGAGGAGTCACCCCCTGCTGGCCATTAGAAAGAATTGAGATCTAAGGCACTTCAACACTGGCTTTTCCCCATCCTCTACGTACAGCCTATGGTGGCATATGATACATTGCCCCACTTAGGTCAACACAGGTTGTCTCCCCCTCTTATAAAAAGATGGGATTACCAGACCTCTGTGGCCCAATCCCTATAGCTGCTTAAGGGAGAGGTTTTAGAGCACATTTGATACCAAATCTGACCAGTCTGGACCAGCTGAGGTGCACTGTGGGTAATGTAGGCACCGGATTCTATAATCTCCTAGACGGTTGCGTGCTCTCAATTTGCATCAAACACACTAAACTAGACACCACAATTTCTACCTCGTACCATACAGCATACACTATTTCATTTTCTTTACATAAAACAATTTCAACTAAAATACCCAATATAAGCCATACAAAACGCAAAACATAAAATAAAGATTACTTTATTTCTGTTTTTAAACATCTGTCTGTATTTTAATCTGTTAATGATTTATTGTAAAATCATATTAAGAATAGTTAGCATTTATTTAGTGTAATACTGTAACTGCATCCATTCTGAAATACAAGTTTGGTTACTAGTGTCACACTTTGACTGGCACTACAATGAGCTCCACCACTGTAATATTGTCAGATTACTAGAACACACATGTTCAGACTGACAGTCTGAGTGCAGAGAGAATGACTTCAGTGGGAAAATAGGTCACACTGATGCATCTCTCAAGAGAACAGAACAGAACCCCTCATTTTCCTGTATTTTCACTGAAAGGCACACCATGTGTACCCATCATGTCTTTCATAAAACTGTGGACACACTGATGTCAAATCATCCCAAATAAACTGGAACATGCATAAAAGCGACTCATCCTACACCATGCTGCAGAGCACTTGGCTCTGCTGCTGTCTGTCACCTCAGAGTGTCAGCAGAGGAGGGGCGAACTGAGGACAAGGCCCTGCTGGAGTGCTAAAAGGGCAGGTGCAGCCAAGCGCTAAATGAACTGCTTGTTTTAGACACTCTCCATTGCATCAGCTTTTTGTGACAGCATGAGGGAAGTAAATTGAGAATGACTTCATTGAAATTACTTTTTGGACGGAAGGTGAATACAGTAGCCTGACTTTGCAGTTCTGCATTTTGTCAACGTAAGTGATGTGCTTTTGACTGGGAATATGTTCTGGAAATTATCTTACACTGTGCTTCAAAATACAGAAAAATAGTGTACTGTTTTGTGTGTGATGTTTCTTTGGAACTTTGGTCATTTGTCTTCTTACAGACACATGCAAGCAGAAACAAATGTGTTCAAGGTGTTTTTGCTACCCAGGATATAAGCACTATCCGTCAAGATGACATCAAGAGTTGCCAAGAGAGAGGAAAGAGGAGCAATAAAAATTGTGGCACAAGATTTACTTTAGGACAGATACAGCATATATTGCATGTCAACACAACATTTTAAACAGCTCCACATGACCAGACCTGTCATTAGTGACGAATTTGTAAGAACACAAATCTACCAAAGAATATCATTCAGTCTAAACTCTATAGAAATGACATATGACATATGCAGATAGGGAACTGTGGAATTGTCTGAAAAAGTAAGGAGTGGCAGAGAAGTATGTGAAGGTGGTACAGGACATGTATGAGGACAGTGAGACAGTGGTGAGGTGTGCAGTAGGAGTAACAGATGGGTTCAAGGGGGGATGGGATTACATCTGGAATCAACTCTGAGCCCCTTCTTGTTTGCAATGGTGATGATGGACAGGTTGACAGATTAGGTCAGGCAGGAGTCTCCGTGGACTATGATGTTTTCAGACCACATTGTGATCTGTAGTGAGAGTAGGGAGGGGGTGGAAGAGAGCCTGGAGAGGTGGAAGTATCCACTGGAGAGAAGAGGAATGAAAGTCTGAAGAAGGAAGACACAGTACATGTGCATACATGAGAGGGAGGCAGGTGGAATGGTGAAGATGCAAATAGTAAAAATAGTTAAGGTGGATGAGGTTAAATACCTGGGATCAACCATCCAAAGCAATGAACAGTGCACCAGAGATAGGTGAAGAAGGCAGGCAGGGAGGGTGGAGTGGGTGAAGACAAGAGTCAGGGATGCTTTGTGACAGAAGGATAGCAACAAGAGTGAAGGGGAAGGATTACAAGACAGTAGTGAGACCTGCTATGGTGTATGGCTTGGAGATTGAGGCACTGACAAAAAGACAGGAGGCAGAGTTGAAGGTGGCAGAATTGAAGCTGATAAGAATTTTACAGGATGGACAGGATTAGAAATGAGTACATCAGAGGGACAGCTCAGGTTGAGAAGTTTAGAGATAAAGTCAGAGAGGCATAATGGCTGAGATGGTTTGGATATCTTAAAAGGAGGGAATGGAAGATGCTCAAGATGTTTTATGAGCCTATGGTTGCCAGTGCCATCCTCTATGCTGTAGTGTGCTGGGGCAGCAGACTAAGAGCAGCGGACAACAACAGACTTATCTAACTGGTCCATAAGGTCAATAACGTCATGGGTGTGGAACTGGACTCTCTGACAGTGGTGTCAGAGAGGAGGATGAAGTCCAGCTTAAGGAAGTATTGGGCAATTCTTCACACCCGTGCTGGACAGGCACAGAAGCATGTTCAGCAGCAAACTTATTCCACCAAAATGAACCACACAATGTCACAGTAAATCATTCCTACCTGTGACCATCAAACTCTATAACTCCTCACTGTGACCCCTTGCTGTCCAAATTTATATTTATTTACATATGAGTGTCTGTAACAAAATACAATTTCCCTCCTGGGATTAATAAAGTATTCTTATTCTGATTCTGATACCGGACAAAAGATGTTGAAGGTGGAGCTGCCAGGCAGGAGGAGAAGAGGAAGCCCACAGAGAAGGTTCATGGATGTAGTGAAGAAGGACATGCAGAGAGTTGGTGTGAGGGAAGAGGATGCAAGGGACCCACGTCAGAAACAATTATCCACTGCCACTAACACGACATCAACACTTTGCAAGCATCTGCAAAGACAACACACTGACAAAAAACTAGCAGCAGATCCTCAGCTGAGCAGTTGAAGGTCGATTTTAAAAAGTAGTGATGAGGAGTCAGGTTTATAGCACTGTAGCATCCATTTCCACTTGTTTGTTTCAACAATTTGACATTTTGTCTTAACACTTATACAGTAAAAGATCAGTCATGTGTTCTTATTAGGAGTTTATAGTATTGTATTGGTATCTGGTAATTATACGACAATGCATCTCTGCCACGTTGTAGAAAGCAATGCAAAGAGCAGTATAACATATAATTTTCTTCATTTATTAAATAAGTAATGTAATGTTCAAATATGTAATGAATAATTGGTAACACTTTACTTTTATAAGTAAAAACACCAACACTGCACCCTGTATTTTATTTATCAACATTAAATACCATAGATATTGAAACTGTAGCACTTTTTATGTGTTAAAACAGTGCTTCTTACAAATTACAAACCTCCTTTGGCAGAAATGAATGGGAGAAATGATGTGTGACATAGTGAGAGGAGCACAGGAAGCACAGGTAATTAAGATTAAGAGTATCAAAAGAATTCAGGATGTTGACCTGTCTGCATACAAATCATCCCATGTTAACCCTTACAGCTAACTTGGGAGCAGTGAGTGCAGTCACACTGACAAAAGCAATATTACCTATATCATATCTCATCTTCCTACCACTTCGACTACTTCCATTTACATAATGATATGTCATCTTCGATAAAGCAGGAAAAATTAAAGATGTCTGAATTCCATTAACCTCCTTCTGTTCAGCGTCCTGATACAATGCACGCTGGCTCACTGTCACTGTGACATTTGAATTTAATTTTATTAGTAACGCCTACGAACTTCCTAATACTGAAAGGTATAAATGCCTTCTATGAAAACACCTATTATATCACTATGACGTCCTCTGATACGTGCAACCAAAAAAAGAAAACAGTGCAGACTAAAAAGCTTCTGCAAGTCGAAGCAGTTGTGCACAGCAAATATGGTTAAAAGGTTTTTTTTTCTCAAAGTCAACGCTTTGGAAAAGACCTTCAATAAAGCTTAAATTATGCCTAAGAACTTTCTTCTTCGGAAGACAGTGGGAGCATAAAAATCCTCACTGGAGGCTCAGTCTGAGGTAGAGCCCTTGATCATTTGTCCCTGTTTGACATCCACCTGCTGTGTCACATCTATCACTAACAGGCCAATTACCACTTTATGGAGAACAAGACAAGTGGCTGTGAAGATGAAACTGTGAAGGCACACTACACAAGCATTAACCTGAAGTGTTAAAATAAAAACAGACGCTGATTAAATCTGCCTAGATAATTGTGGATGTGACTAAGTGTTGAGAACTACTGTAACATGAATAATAAGAATGAGATGTCATTTTGCCTTGGGGGGGGGTGTCTTCATTTTCTTTGAATGAGCTCCTCAGAATAGCAGATTCATTCATTAAATATGTGGGTAAATGTCTCCCAAGTGTCCTCAGTTATTATTATCAACAGGTGACTGTCAACACAACAAAACAAAACAACAACAACAAAAATCCTTACACCTGTACACCCTCTCTGCGTGGCAGCCAAGTAAGGATTTTAAGCCTGCATTCCTGAGGGTTAAAGTTTTTTCTTGTTGCAAAGGCTCAGAAGCTTCATTTTTGATGGCTTTTGATTTTAAACCAATCAGTGAGTTTCTCACTTTAAAGAGATGAGTCACATAAAGCTTTGCCCAGATCTGGGTTTAGTTTCCAGCACTTGTGCAAATTCACCTGCGAATACCGCATTTTTTATTTATTTTTTTTCTCATTTAAAACCAACACCTATTCTTTAAATCCAGGCTGCCACGTTAGCTGAGACTGCATGGTGACATCTGTGCAAAAATCTTGTAGATTCAGCACCAGCAGTGGGGCTGGCAGCATTTTTATACTGAGGTATGCAAGGATCACCGCGCCGTTAAGTCACGCGTCTAAATCGGTCACCTGACAGTGGCTCATATTTCAATGTGCTCGTTATAACAGGCTAGCGTCCACCTATTCGCAGTGAGGTGATGTGGAGAATCACTTACACAGGAGCAGTGGGAGCAGGATGACCGCCAGTCACAGTCTCTTTTCGCGTTATTCCAGATGAAAGGCAGAAAGACACGGAGGGATGCGCCTCTGCAAGTGTAAACTTCCGCGACACCTGTCCGTCTCCCGGATACTTTTCCTCTCCTGCCCCTCGGTTAGTCGGTTTATTGTGTTTTCCCCCCGCAGCAGCGGGCGCAGGAACAGCTGAATGGGCGATCACGAGGTTTGTATTACACGGTTGGAAGGGGGAGGGAGGAGGGAGGGCGAGGGAGGCAAGGGATTGGCACCGAACCTTTATTTTTTTATTTTTTTTACCGTGGTGGCACACAGGGTGGTCTCTCATTTAGAGGTTGGAAAGATAGTTAACTCTGTTTCAGTGCTTTGATTGTGTGACATCAAATCTGTTTTGGGTTTTTTTTTTGTTGTTGTTGTTTGTTTGTTTTTCCTGCAGGCACCTGGATATCCCACGCTCCAAATTGGCACTGATGCTCCTGCAGGAGGAGTCTGAGTCAGGGGAGGAGGAGGAGGAGGAGGAGGCACTGTGTTCTCTGGCTGCTTCATTCACAAAGCCATTCACTGTGCAATTAACCTGACAGAGGGTGGGGGAGAACAGCCGAAGTCTCTGTCAGATGGATCACATCACTTAATGACTTCACTCTTCTCATGATCTCATATCAGTTATATTGCAAATTTGATAACATACAGCATCATGATCCTCAAAGGTTTTCTTAAACTTCAGAAAATAAAAATACAAATAAAAGATTTCAAAAGTTACTCCATGTGTAGTCACTTTATTCCTGGCTGGTGGTCTGGCTAAGCACCCAGAACTGATGCATTTGCAGGCACTAAAGAGAACCTGGCTGTTTGTTCTCTATATTAGTGGTCTGTCTTAAAAATGCTGATACTAATGCATTGCAAAAACACTTTCTGGGCTGTTGCCCTACATGCTTTTTTTTTTTTCTTTTTCCAAAATAAAAAGCTCACCTAACTTTGCAATTACAGGCTACTTTATAGGGATTATAAATCAGGCAGTGCTGATGCTTACTTTATTCTAAATGTAATTATAGATGCTGGATTTACAACAGCTGCTGCCAGGATAAACTTTCAAAGTCATATATCACACACACTGGACCCTATTTTCACTTGGGTATTATAGATGTGTGCATAAATGTGTACATAAGCTGCGGCTGTGGCACATCTCTTTAGTTTTAGGTATTTCTTTCACATAAGAGTTTTAATGTACTTATAAACACTAGCATATTCATGCATTACAATGTTAAATATTTCTCATGGAGCGAAAAAACAACTCCTAAACTTGAGACAAGGGCAACAAAACAATGCAAAAATTATGTAATGCTAGAAATTATACTATTGCAACCTTTCACAATGGTAGCACAGTTGTTTCGTGGTTAGCACTGTTGCCTCACAGCAAGAGCCCTGGGTTCAAATGTGGCTAGTCCCTGCTGTGTGGAGTTTGCTTTTTCTCCCTATGCTTGTGTGAGGTTTCTCCCACCATTGTAAAACATGCTTCAATCTCACCCCCACCCCTTGCATCCTCTTCCCTCACACCAGCCCTCTGCATATCCTCTTTCCCTACATCCATGAACCTTCTCTGTGGTCTTCCCTTTTTCTAGTATCGCTCCTCTGAACATGTCCAAACCATCTCAGCCGTTATGAACTCATTTCTAATCCTATCCATCCTGGTCACTCCCAGAGAAATCTCATCATCTTCAGTTCTGCCACCTCCAGCTCTGCTTCCTGTCTTTTTGTCAGTGTCACCGTCTCAAACCCATACATCATTGCAGATCTCACTACCGTCTTGTAAACCTTCCCCTTCACTCTTGCTGCTATTCTTCTGTCACAAAGTAAACCTGACACTTGTCTCCACCCACTCCACCCTGCCTGCACTCTCTTCTTCACCTCTTTCTGTTGCATTGTTCATTGCTTTGATTGGTTGATCCCAGGTATTTAAACTCATCCACCTTCACTATCTCTACTCCTTGCATCTTCACCATTCCACCTGCCTCCCTCTCATGTATGCACATGTACTCTGTCTTACCTCTACTGACTTTCATTCCTCTTCTCTCCAGTGGATACTTCCACCATGCTCTCTTCCACCTCCTCACTACAGATCATGATGGCGTCTGCAAACATCATAGTCCACGGAGACTCTTGCCTGACCTAATCTGTCAACCTGTCCATCATCATTGCAAACACGAAGGGGCTCAGAGCTGAACCCTGAAGTAATCCCACCCCCACCTTGAACCCATTCCTACAGCACACTTCACCACTGTCTTACTGTCCTCATAGATGTCCTGCACCACCTTCACATACTTCTCTGCCACTCCTGATTTCCTCAGACAATTCCATAGTTCCTCTCTTGGCACCCTAACATATGCTTTCTCTAGATCCACGAAGACACAGTACAACTCCTTCTGACCTTCTTTATACTTTACTCTATCACATTCTATATAGTACTTTTTCTTGGGATAAAGCTGTACTGCTGCTCACAGATCATTACCTCTCTCCTTAGCCTAGCTTCAACAACTCTTTCCTATAATGAACTTTATACATCTGGTAGTTATTACAGTTCTGCACATCACCCTTGGGTCTTGAAGGTCAATACCAGTTCCTAGGATCTAGGTATCGTTCTAAATCTTGGGATTCAAATTATGTAAAATTACAAATATGAAGTTATGGGAAGGTAACGAATGGTATAGAAACTCGCAACTAATACCAAGTCATTGCTGAGACCATGTAGCTTCAGTAAACTTCAATGAATATACTGGACCAGCACCATAACAATACTATATTATTTTTCTTGAATAAGTCCTGAGCTAATAGTGAAATTACTTTGATTTCAAGTTCTAAGGCCATGCTGTCTTTGTCAAAGAATTCAAATATATCAAAAATAAAGATATAGAAATATTTACCAACAGCAGGCAGTCTCACATTTTTTGTTTGAAATGTCTTGCTAGAATCAAATTAATTCTGATCTTAAAATGGAAAAATTCAGTCTTTAGCTTATGTTTTTAAATAGATTGAGATAATATTGCATATTAAAATTACTTTACAACAAATATGCAATTCAAAATGCATCACTAGACCACCCTAGTGTACAAATAAATGGACTTTGCAATTATAGCTTGACAATCACAGTTGGGGATTATTCATTTCTTTACCTAGAGCAAATGTGACTACATGGTTTATGTTCTGTGATGCACTTTAAATCAAGCATGCTTATTATGGTTCAGCACTTATTGCTTAGAGATTTAAATAACTTGTCTGGCTTGTTAAATTGCAGTTTTATTTGCTTTGTCTGCAAGCTTTAATTATAGCATTGGAAGCAAATATGTCTAACAAATATATCTAAATATTCTACTGGTGCACTTTTACAACAAAGGCAAGGTAGGGGGTGCTAAATTGACCATGTACAGAAGCAGTATACCTAAGTCTCTGCATAACATACACTGCAATTATCTTGTAATGGTAATGTAAGAGTGAGTTAGTATCCACATTACAGACATTAAACTAGAGCCAAAAGAGAGAAGAAAGGAGGATGGAGGTTGGAGGATGGAGACTCCCAGTACAATCCTAGTTTGGTATCATGAGTCACTAATTATTGAGCTCCATTGTGACTCTGAGGGCAATTTTAAGGTTTCACATCAGAAATTCTGTGGTCACAAGCACATATAAAAAGCTCATTAAAAGCTTTACGCTCCGGTAATACTTGTGTGCATGCTTTACGCTCTGCTGCTGATTCACTTGCTGTATGGCCTGCATTTCTATCCTGAAATCTGAGGCAAATAAAACTGGCGATGTAGTGATAATTTTTTAGCCTGGGATAGTTAGTTTGTTAAAATTTCTTTTCTTCTAAAGTTTTAAAGAAAGACGAAAGAAAAAAAAACTTTTATTAGTCCCCACAAGTGGGGAAATTCCAAATTCTACATTCTTCATTTAATAATCTCATAAAGCTCGCATGTCAGAACAGAGGGAATATTCATGCAGTCATCATCTGCAATGGCCATGTGAGCATGCAGTCAACAGGTAATAAGCATGCCTTAACATGCATCAGCCTCAAAGCCTGCTGAGGAGTTATTGCTGAGGTGGACTGGTCCCTCTTTCTGTGTCACATGCTGGAGTTATAGGGTTCATGTGTTCACAAATGCGGTTTTGTGTGGGTATTGTCTGCTATGACATTCAGTGTCTTTATATGTTTGGAACCAAATTATAGCTCCACAGTCTCAGCAATGACAGTTGAGGTTACCTTCTTCTGAGAACTTCACTGATCTCCATATGATCTATAAATGGTCAAAGCATCACAATCTCAGCTTATGAGATGAATGTTTTGGTAAGGAAACTGCTAACATTTTTGGGAAATATAACAATTTGTACTATAACTGGAACTCACGGGGACAAAACACTAACCATTTAAATGTGATGACTACTCACTGAAAAAAGTAATGACAAGGTATTAACAAACCTCAGCCACCAGGGGGCCTTCAAAACGTAACCTGCCATTCACGTGTTGTGTAAGTTATTATTATAATAATATAATAACATAGTATATGAAGTCTCAATCCACTGGTTATATGGGTCATTTACAAAAAACATGTTTTCTACATACAAAAGATTCACACACACACACACACACACACACTGTAGACACAATTTAGAGGTGGTGAGCTTGTGCAGCAAAAATAACCCTTTGAGTGATTTAGTTGTATTATACAAATCCCTAAACTTATTATCTTCTGTGATTCTCACACAAAAACTCCCATGTTTACTTTTGAGCCTTTAGATATCTTTTAGTCATAGAACTGACTTGATGTCACACTGGCAAAATGTATTAACCAATACCTTGGACATGCCCATGTTGGTAATAATAATTTTAAAATGTTCTGCATTTTAAAATTATGTAAGTCAGAAGAGCATTTTAGTTACTTGAAACAATAGTGCAAAGGTTCAAAGCTAGTCAACAGAACATGTGTGTGGTTTTAACACACACTATTTTTCCAGTCATCCCATTGTCTTGATATCACACTCACGTGGCTCTGAATGTGCTCAATAAAACCACATTGTTTTCAGTGTGTGTTCAGGGAGACAGCAGGTGCATTTGATGCACTTACCTAAGTGAAAACTGCTTTTGCACCTGCGACACTCACCAGTCACTAAGTCCTAAGTGATCCACATATTGACCCAAGCCTGCTTCTGTGTCCTCCTGTTAACAGGAGGGAACATCCTACCCCTGTTGACTTTACTCTTTGAAATAATTCTCCCAAGGAAGCATTTCCATTGTGGACCACTTGTACAGTAAATTACTCCTAATACTTGCCACCAAACATTATGGTAGCTTTGTTCACAAGTCACCAACAAAGTGTGTCACATTTCAAGGCTCATTTAAAAGCAGAACAGAAATGCAGCCTTCTTTTACCCGACAATTACTTTGAGGTTTAAATAATCCATCTGTGAAATGTGGATTCCACTGCCCCAATATCTGACTGATCCCGAAATTAGGAACATGTGGACAGTTTCACAATTATGCTTGAATTGAAATGTTACTCCAGGCTATGGCCGCTGCAAAACAATTTTACATGTGCTCTTTATTAAGTAGAATTATTTCTAGTGAAGTTTTAAAACATATTTGCATAAATGTGCAAAGAAATAAAGAGCATTATACATAGCCGGAAGAAAGTTATCTCTTGAGGAGAATCAAGAGGTAGCACACCAATGAGTAAGATGCTTCTCAGTCTCTGGAATGCTCTAAGTAAAGTGTTTCAGTGTTTGGAACTGCTTCTTGTATCAAAGTATTAAAGGCCTAAAATGCCACAGACCTCAGAGTATTGGATTAATGTCCTGTCTAATCTCACAATAACTGGTGTGTTAAACCCTGTGTTGTCTAACTCCTAAAAGGAACAAAATCTCTCTCCTTTCTCTGTTGTTGTTCAGCTGCTCACCTTACTTCCTTTCATACATATACTGTCTTGCGTTAGTCAGTGACGAGGTGGAGGTGAAGCCTCTGCCTACTCAGAATGACTAATTGCCCATAAGTGGCTATTCCAGTGCTGGAAACAAAGCATCACAAATAGCAAACAAACACTGAGTCACTCTATGCATTGTGCTGTTATGCACAGTGTGGATTAAAGGGACGTAAATGTATCTAATCCTATAAAGAGAAAAAATATATAAGCTTATTTAAGATTTTACATTTTTACAGTTTCTAAATAGAAACATGGACCTGACATTTTTTTGTAGCTGATGA
The DNA here is from genome assembly GCA_015106775.1 of Etroplus canarensis. NCBI lineage: Eukaryota > Metazoa > Chordata > Actinopteri > Cichliformes > Cichlidae > Etroplus > Etroplus canarensis. Next base: position 14,552 of record VUQH01079735.1, read on the forward strand.
ATGCATTTTTAGAAATCCCTGGGGTGATGGGAGGAAGTCATTTCCCCTGTTACAGCTAATAAAGCACTAATTGTCCTCTGGGTTGAGAAATGAGTTATGAGTGGGAGCTGAGGTAAATCACACACATAATGGAAAACAACAGCCTTCCCTCTTGGTTACACTACACACAACTCAACCATAGGTGCTAGAACTGATGGAGCCAGCTAGCAGTAAAATGCATTCAGAGCATATACTCATTAAGACTGATTAGAATTTTAAAGGCAAAATAGCCAAAATACAACAGCAGTGAATGAGGCAGGTTGCAAAACATAAAGTTTTCTTAGACATCATATACCTGTGGGAAAGACTAGTGGTTTTAGGAGGCAGACTGAAAAATGTTTTAGATTAGAACTCATACTTTAGGATGTCCCTTTTAGCCTCCTCTAACCCCAGACTAATTCTTTTTCCTTCCAGTGTTTAGAAACCACAACATATTGACAGTCTGGTCAGTCTCCTTCCAGACTATATTAGTCACAGCACAGAAGCCTCCTAACTCCCCTCCTTTCCTGTGTTTATTTCACGAATGTGCATGAGTGAGAGTAAATTTGCCAGCCACTCCACTTCCCAGTTTGCTTGCCAGCAGTTTCCTCCAGCCAAATTTTGCTACAGCTGTCTGCAAAGAAGGTGTTTTTGTTGCTATAGCCACCCAGCCCTGGATCGTAGGTTAGCAGCACTTATTAACACATACAGTACATGTACGGCAGACAAATCGGCTTTAGCCCAGCTCATGATTATTTCAGCAATCATGCACCCAGAATGATGATGAAATGCAAATGAATCAATTGTGCATCTTCAGCTCATTTTATGTTTTAGTTCAGAAATACAAATCCACACTAGTTCAAAGCACGCCAACACCAGTTAAATGATGCAAAACATCAAATTTAAAAGGCATTGATAACCTTCATTTTTTTAAAGATTTACTTTCCCCTCTTTTCTCAGCTTTCATTTCAACATTTTTCAGCTCATTTCAGCAGTTTTACATTCCTTAATTTTAATGTGGTGGTTTCCTCTCACTGCTCAGATGAATGAATCTTTCATAGACCAAACATATCATGACCACTGAGTTTGTGCAGATATTACATCTCATCCACATTTAGATTTTTGGTCTCAGTTTCAGAAGCATTCTTAAAAAGGGAGGAAAGAGAAGAGGAATAGAGATTACAGGTTAGCTGTGACACATTTGTAGCAGGAGGATGTAGGGTAGAAATCTAAAGGACTGAATTTGTGGCTGAAGTGGCTGAATTTGTCTTTGATTTACCTTCTGCGATGGGTTTGGATGAAAAGTCTTCATACATGACACTGGCCTGAAAATGCAAAAAAATGAGAGTTCCAAAAAAACAAGTGTAACTCCAATTATTTAACCCATTTTCTTCCACTTATTCAGTTCAGGGTTGTGGGGGGCTGGAGCTTATCCAAGCTGTCATGGGGCGAGGAGCAGGGTACACCGTGGACAGGTCACCAGGGCTAACACAGACAACTACTCATGCTCATATTCACACCCACAGCCAATTTAGAAGCAACAACCAACCTAACCAACATGTCTTTAGACTGGAGGAGGAAGCCAGGATACCAACACAGCTGCAGGGAGAATTCCGAAACTCCACACAGCGAGGCCCCAGCACCCCAGTGGATTTGAACCTTCTTGCTGTGAGGCAACAGTGCTAACAACTGCATCACTGTCCTGCATCACCATTGCCTTATTTCATAATAAAAGAAACAGAAGTCGTGTGTGACAAAAAACACAACTGGAGGGGCCTCTATGATGTGATTGTTCTGTTTCCTACCAAAAAAGGTTATTTTCCAGGTGTGTGAAAAATTACCAAAAATAATATGCAAATAAGAATATAAAGGGTGTTGAGTGCTGCAACAGAAAATATTTACAGTGATTTGTGCCCCACTGAAGGTCTGTTCAAGGTTGTTTGTCACTTATCAAGGACAAGTACCAAAAACATTATGATGCTTTAAAGATCACCATCAGTTTTTAAAGCTTAAAGATTATAAGTTTCATCATTTCTCTCTGGTGAAACAATATATCTTCTCTCAACACTATATCCAGAAAAGCACTGTTCTTTATGGGTACACATTTACCTAATAAAAAAGCACAGTAATGTTAACTGTACGCTCATTATAACACATATCCTGCTGTCTGTAGTGCTTCATGTATGAGTGTGCAGCTGGAGAGGCTAGCGGAGAGGTGCACATGTGAAACTGAGCCCATCCACACCTTGCCTCAAACAGATACAGATACGGTCCTCTCTCTCCTCTCTCGTTGAAGGCTTCAGCCCTCAGTGGCATTGTGTGAATCCAACTTCTTGCCGCCATGGTAACCGGAGTGGAGCGAGGATGGGATATAAATGAGAGAAAGTGAGAGGGCATGACCCGAACATCAGACAGTCTCTTGTGATGTTGTGTTTAGTATTCTGGCTGAATGAGGCATGTCCAGTGTGCTACGATAATAACTGGACAATTTGGGTTTAATTATCACTTTCCTGCTTATTCATTGCTTTAATAAGATACAACACTGCTAATAGTACGGGCATTTTTTATGAATCTCATGATTCATCCCTGGCCTCTTTTACAACATGTAGATCATGCAGAATTACTCTGCAGGAAACTGTTTGGATTTATATTTGTTTGTCCCTGAGCCAATTTTCCCAAATTCTTAGAGTGCTTAGGGATGATGGGCAAGATTAGCTCGTTTCTCTTGTGCTGCATTATTATATTACGTTATCGGACAATCAAACTGGATAACAAGCAAGCTATTGTCATGTTTTCTGGCACAGTTGTCGCAGATGTACAGCAGTACAAGTGACTTTGAGAGTAAGCAAAGAATGACACAGGAACGTGAAGCAAGCACAAAGGAATTCTCATCTCTGGGTAAAGCAACTGAACCCGAGTCACTGAAATGAACTAAATTCTGTAGATTGGTTTGGGGTTTTCATGGAGAGGGGAAGCAAGCTTTCCTGTCATCAGAATTCTCAAGGAAATACTCTCAAATGCTGCAGTTGTGCCAATAAGCTTGAGAAAAACAACCATTGGTTAATCAAAAAAGACATTCCATTAAGATGGCCTAATGGAGATAATTTTACTGGTATTACATGCTTCTAATGTGTCAGTAAAAGCTTAGTTTTTAACCTAACTGTAACTCTAACCTGAGGCAATCAGAATAACATCTGTTAGAGAAAATCCACCACTGCATGTCCAGGAAGCGGGACAGAGGGCGGTCCGGATTATCCAAGATGGATAAAAGTTTGTTCCCTGCCCTCCTCTCCACCACAGCTTCAAAAGAGTCCAGATTACAGCCAATCACATTGCCAGCCTTCCAGATCAGTTTTTTTAGTCTTTTGGTGTAATGTGTAAGTCTTGTTCTCATTAAATTGTCTTCAATGTCTTGGCAATAAGGGAACAAAGAAAATGATCGCTTTAACTGCCACACATCAAAAACTCTTTATATTTTTTAATCAAAAAAGTCTAGATTTTGCTTCTCAAAAAGTATTATGGTAGGGTTAGGTTCAGCAGCTATGATGATTTAGACCTCAGAGGCAGCATATGAACAAGTAATCCCTGTGAGTCAAAAGTTCTAAATGCCTGTTTCAGTTATTTATTCAAGCTAAAACAGCTTGGATAAACAAGGATTATTTTAAACTGTGAGTCCAAGAATAAAAACATGGAACTGGAAACAAGCAAAATAGGTCCTCTTTAATGTGTGCTTTGTGGGCAGAGGTTGCCATGAGGAGTGTCAAGATTGAAAAATATGAGTTCAGTGGATTTAAAACACACCCTCCTCCTATTTCACAAAGCTATGAATTCTTTCCTCTTAAAACTTGTCATGTCTAGTATTTTCTGACTGCAGGAATTTGACACAAAAATATGAGCTGGCAGCCATACCTACTGTTCACCATTGTCATGTTTTAGAGTGGATTTCTCCTTTAGCCTGTCTGTCAGGAAAGAAAAAAGAAACCTGAGGGGAAAAAACAACCTTTACCTGAAAATAAACGTCAGTGCACACATTAATCTGTCATAACTGTTGCTTACACTAAAGCTTCAAATCCACTTGAAACTAATCACAATGTAAAAAAAAAAGACTTTTGAGTGTCATTTGGTGTTTATACTGTTTCAAAGTGTAAGTGGCCTATTTTCCTGCTTTTATGGGGTAATATCAAAGCGTTTCCTGCTATTTTAAAACGGAAGATATTTGTGTATGTGATGATACATTTCAGATGTCATGTTTCCACAGCCCCCGGCCACAATGATTTATCATTTCATTGATTATCCACACAATGAATCTCTTCTGTTCATGTGAGCTTTGATGATAAATTATGGTAATCTGAAGAAGGATCAAAATAACAGAATGAAGCATTTTTTCAAATGTTCTATGTGTGGTAAGGATGGCTATGATTACTGAGTCTATTTAATACCAGGGAGAGATAGTGCAAGTGTGAGATTACAGACAAAAAGTCTTGGTATAAGTGCAACCCCAATTCCAAAAAGGAATATAAATAAAAACACAATGCTATGATTTTTAAATCTTATAAACCAATATTAACCATTTTAACAATTCTGTCATGGAAATCACTGCTTGGGCTCAGGAACACTTCAAGAAACCATTGTCTGTGAACACAGTTTGCCATGCCATCCATAAATACAGGTTAAAGCTCAATCATGCAAAGAAGAGGCCATGTCAACATGATCCTGAAATGCTGCTGTCTTCTTTGAACCAAACCTCATTTAAAATGCACTAAGACAAAGTGGATAACTGCTCTGTGGTCAGACAAATCGAAATTTTAAATTCTTTTGGGAAGTCCTCCAGTCTACAGATGAGAGGGACTATCCAGCTTGTTATCACCTTTCAGTTCAAAAGCCTGCATCTCTGATAATATGGGGATGCATTAGTGCCTATAGTATGGGCAACTTCCACATCTGGAACGGCACCATCAATGCTGAAAGTTATATAAAGGCTTTAGAGCAACATATTCTCCCCTCCAGACAATTCATTTTCAGGGAAAGTCTTGAATATTTCAGCAAGACAATGCTAAACCACATACTACAGTTGTTAGAACTTTGTAGCCAGAGTCCGGTTGCTGGACTGGCCTGTCTTTACTCCATACCTTTCACCAATTAAAACCATTTGACACATAATGAAAAACAAAATATGACAAAAAAGACCCAGGACTGCTGAGCAAGTGGAATCAGACAATAATTGGAGATTCATCTCCCAAAGTTCCAGCAGCTCTTCTCCTCAGTTCCCAGATCTGTTGATAAAAAAGAGGGGATGCTACATAGTTGTAAACGTGGCCCTGTCCCAGTTTTTTTAGATGTGTTCCTGTCATCAAATTCAAGATGAGCTAGTATTTTTCATTACATAGTAAAATGTCTCACTTTGATATGTTTTCTGCGTTCTTTTGTGAATAAAATAATGGTTTATGAGATTTGCAAATCATTGCATTGTGTTTTTATTTATAGTTTATGCAGCATCTTAACCTTTTTGGAATTGGGGTTGTAATTATAGGCCATTTAAGCTTAACGTGAAGTCAAACGTCAACATGCTAATCCTCAAACAGTTAAGACAAAAGGAAAGTGAGATGTAAGATCCAGACTACCGCCAGTCTTTGTTCAGTAACAAACACACAAACTGAAGAACAGCTGTGTTGTTTTTCCTCAACCTCATCTTTGGCTTCCTCTGCTGTTTCCACATGATAGCACTGAAAGCTTCACTGCTATTCTCTCCCTCACACCTTTCACATAGCTGTTACCAAAGCAGCAGCAAAGCAAAACAGAAGAGGACAATGTGCTGTAGAGGGGTATTGATTTGGAAATGGACCTTTAAGGTTGTTCAGTCATACAGAGAGGTGATGGAAGGAATTTGAGTTTTAGTCTCTCATTTCTCAGCAAAGGTTATAGTTACATGGCCCTGCACTAATTATACACACTGAGTCCATTCATTAGCGTCCTACACATGAGAGTTCTCTTCATCACAGCAGCACAGAACCATGCTGGGTGAACTACATTTGGTGCATGCCTAAGTGGAGGCTAAATGGAAGCACAAAACAAGCTTCACCCTGATAAACAAAGAGGCTAATTTATTGTCATGTCGATGGTTTATCTCATCTGAAAACAGCTTTTTCCTCCTGCCAGGTCAGAATGGGCCTTTGGGAGATGAAAAGACAGTAAGTATGGCCAGTCCACACAAAGTAAAGTCAGTGTGTTTTCTCATTTGACAGAAACCTATGTGTTTTCTGTTATTTCAGAACATCTGATAAACAATAATATATCTGACGCTGGAGAAAATCCCCTATTAACAAAACTGGTTCGAGAGTGCCAACAATTTCTCGAAGCAGAAAAGATCTTGCATGTACACCACAGCAGTGCAGTGGTTAGCACTGTCATCTCTAAGTAAGACGGGCATGGGTTTTTCCGTGTGGAAGTTGCTCTGGTTTCCAATAACACGTATGGTAGGTTAACTGTTTATTCTAAATTGGCTGTAGGTGTGGATGTGAGCTTGAAATGTTGTTTGTTTTTCTGTTAGCCCTGTGATGGCTTGGCTACCGGCCCAGGGTCTAATCCCACCCACTGTCAACTGGGATAGGCTCCAGCCTCCACATATGCAGAGTTATAAGGATTAGCTTTGGTTTACCTTTTTTTCACTGAGACCTGAAACACTAGGAAAAACACTTTCATTTTCACACTCATTTTCTTGTAGACAGACCGAATATACAGCTACAGCTCTGAAGGTTTAGCACATCTTAGAATAAAGACTGTAAAACATGAGGAAACACCTAACCTGGCTATGTACATAGGAAATAAAATCCACTCCAGAAAACTCATACATTCCCTGCCTATGGCCCTCTAAATTTACATCTTTCTGTTTTTAAGTACTAGTTTTTATACAGATTATATAAGCCAGATATATCATCTAAAATGCTGGGCTTATTAGGTGCTGGCAAAGCAATTTCTCTGAAGACTGGATTGAGCAAGCTGTTTCCTTTTGTTCACACTCTTTATGCTCCAGCTAACTGCCTCCTGAAAGAAGTGCAAATCTTCTCATGTAATTCTTGGAAACAAAGTAAGTAAGCATGCATTCCAAAATGCTATATAAATAATTCATATAACTGTTATAACACTAAATCACCTGTTACCGTAAAATCACTTGGTCTACCTACAGCCAGAGCTGGGGCTAGAGAGCCCTGGGGTGGCACTAGAATTGTGGCCGCCCTGAAATTGTGTTGTCATGTCAGTGCTACCATGGGTCAAAATTACAGGAGGAATGAGACGAGCTAGCTGCCCTCATGCTGTGAAAGCTTTTGGTTTAATTGTAGAGTGAAAACCATAAATTTGTAAGTTCTGAAGTACTGACTCCCCATCATGTACTTCACAGTGGTTTGGTCCACTGCTGACCATTCCAGAACTGCTTTACTTTGCAAACTGTAAACAAAGAATGTTTGAGACACTGTTATTTACTACTACCACTTGGTAAAATAATGCATATTTACCATTGTATCTAGCTCCACTACCTTGTAAATTTTGCGCTTCTCTGCGAATGCTATATTATTACAGGGCAGCTATGTCTCCTAATGCGAGGTCTCTTCAGATTAAAATCATTATAACTCAACAATTTTTAATGAGTTTTCAAGTGCCTTTGTTTGGTTTTTCACATCTGGTTGAATTTTTTGATTTTCCATAAGGTCCCCCCCACACTGATTGATGGACCCCCAGCTTAAAAATCCTAGAAACACTCCTGCCAGTGGCCCCACTATGACAATAGTTTTCACTTTTCAGCAGAAGAAATAATCACTTTTAAAATGGTTCAAGCCAGGTCTGCAGACCCCATGAAAAGACATATTGCTGTTGACATGATTACAAGGCAGTTTTGAATATCGTAAACAAAATTGTATTCACTTCCATTATACTTAGTTATAGACCCCTATTTTGAATATCGAAATCTGGGCAATAAATTAACTTATGACAGCAGAGATTAAAACAGTTTTTCTATCATTTGATCAACTGACCTTTTAACAAATGAGGCTGTAAGCTTTTGGTTACATAATCCAAAGCATCCATTACTTCATGAGTCATGTCGCTTAATCCAGATGTTGTTTCCCAAGTCATATTTCCTGTTTTCACTCATTTGTCATCTTGCTGCCAGGTAGTTTGGTTTCTTACCATTATTCACACACAAACACATTTCTGCAAGTATTTATGTGTCACAAATTACCTGTCTTCTCATCTCTGGTTAGAGACACGGGGACACATAAAGTGGAAAATAAGTGTTTTTTTCCCTACAAGGTCAAATGCTGATCCCTATAGAGCATCATCCTCAGACACATTGACAGCAGCTCAAAGCAGAGCTGCTGATGAATGACACTTCCCATACAGAGACAAGGAGGGGAAATGGAAGTGGTTCTGCATAGCAATTTTATATAGTTAACTTTCTGGGATATTTTTAAGAAGTAATTTTAAAATTAAAAATGTTTAATGACTGAGACACATATGGAAAACTGAATTACTCTTGCTTAATGTATTTGGACAGACTGTAAACTTGTAACCTCTGTAACATGATTTCATTCACACAGTCCACTGGCATTTTAAAATAAAGCACAAACTCTGACTCCCATTAGGAATAATAGTATACTTAATTTACTGGTTTGTCCAGTAATATGACTGACATGTTTGTCAGCTAGTACACTTGATAGGATTGACTGCCAAAGCAGTGTTGGTTACTTTCACCTCTTCCCTTCCCTTGCCCCCTGACTAAACATCCCATTTATTGATTCACATTATTAGCTTGCAACAGTCTAGCCAGTGGTCTCACTGAACCTCCTGGGAGATGTTTGCAACAACAGCTCTTACACAGCATATCTCAGAAAATAAGGGAATGGAGCTGGAATTCAAAGCTGGGGAGGAAGATAAATAACCATGTTTCATTCTCGCCACTTAAGCTGTGACTCACTGAGAAATGCTCTCACAATCTTTTTCAAGTTTGCTGAATGAGAAGCAAAATCTTTCCCTGATATGCTAAGTGGTATATGGGCTTGACTTGGACTGGGAATAGAATTTATTTGATTTCCATAATTTTCCCAGTAGTGCCTGTCCTAGTGGGAGGCATTTCCTCTGTGACTGAGAGCCCAAGGGTTAAAGACATTAAACTGGATTCATTCTCTTGCTGGCTTCCTCTCATTCTTTCCATCCTGTTTTACATCTTGACACAGGGCGCCCATTTGCATACAGCTTTCGCACATCAGGAGATGCACTATTAGGGCATTCTATGTTTTACAGGATAAAAAAATTCCCACAGAGATAAACCCCTTAAAACAATTGCCTGTTAATTCAAAGTATAGTTTTAAATCTAAAAATAAAATTGATTCAAATTTATGTCAATTAGGGATTTCAATTTTCAAATGATCCAAAGGAACATCCCCAAACCAGAAAAAACTACCATGTTTTCTTTATCCACATCAGACACTTGTGATTAAATTGGTTTGCCAGTGTTTAGTCGACAGTAGTCTGGAGGCTGAAAGATGAATTGACAGTGTCTGTAACTCCTGTATATTCCACTAAAAAGTCTACTGAGGAATAATTACTGTAATTCCTAAAAGGCTCACTGAAGTGTTTGGATCAGTAAAGAACTTTATAAACGGTCATAGTACACATACATTCTGAAAGCGCAAGGACTGAGCCAGGAGACAAATTCATTGCATAATGCAGCATCTCAAGACATTCAAGAACAAAACTATTTTTTTATGAGTTATGTACAGAGGTCTGACGACACAGGTTTCCTCTTTGCTCTATTTTTAAACACACACACACACTCACACTTTGGAAGTTTTTGCACCGCAGTCTTAAGTGGAAAATGGCCTTCATACTCCCACTTGGGTAAGGGGAGCTGGGTAGGGGGAGGCGATTTTTAAACTGAGGCCCCTCAAGATGTCTGACATGTTTCTGCAGGACCACAGGCCGCTGGCTGGCGCAGCGCAAAGGCTTGTGGTGGGCTGTTTGTCTGCGTGAAACTGGCATGGCCTCCTGTTCCCCTGCATCTGTTCCCCATTAGCAGAGCCGAGAGTATAAAGCAGGGAGCTGACAGGAGCTGAGGACAGTCTAGTTCCTGCCTGGATCATGGGGTTTACTGTCTGGCTCTGCGTGCTCTGCCTGCAGGCGAGCCTGCTGTCACACGCCTTTGACTGCTCAGGAGAAAGCCAGGGAGAGCTGTGTGTCAGTGGACAGACCGCAGACGGACAGGTAAGAGACGCACTTCTAATGGATGTGATAGTTATCAGAGGACAAGGGTGTTTATTATGTATCAGTCATCATCTGTGCTGCCGTGACACTATTGGGGTAAGTGCAGCGTGTTTGAGTCTTTTAAATGCTGCTTGCTTGCTGTAAACATTATAATAACTAACCTTTAACTGAAATGAAACTGAAATGAACCAAAATTATTAGGCTCATCTAAAGTAAGTCAGCTTTAAAAAGTGGTGATACATCTCTAATATTATGTTAAGGTAGTTTGATTATAATTTTATGGTAACCCAGTGTTTGAAATTTAGAAAATCAGAGCCATTGTACAAACTAGTGAAACAATATGTCTTTTAGTTTCTTTTGTAGATATAATCCACATCTCCACTTAAAGTTTTAAAACTGCTTGTATTAAGTACTGCTTGTATTAAATAGGGGGATTCCTTAAGGAAAATTTGTATAACCTCATAAATAGCGTAATTATTAATGGTTTAAAGTTTGTACTTTAAGTTTAGGTTAAACTTGCAGGAAAGTATTGGTTTTGTTTGTTTTTGCTTAGACACATCATGGTCTGTGTTTATACAGTAGTTTGGCAAGAGCAAACCAGTAACTCTACTGGAATGTAAGTAGGTCCACTCTGGCTCCTTATGCTGTGACGATTATAGTGGCCCAAGTGTGTTTCAGATGGAAAGAGATGTGTACAGTCTAACCCTGACCTGTGCAGACATATAACTATTTTTTTTTTCTAACAGAAACAAACTCTCATTGTAATGGTTTTTTACAGCCATAATGACACTGCACCAAAAATATACCCTTCTGTGGAACAAAATCCTTCACCTCCCCTTTTGGCTTTTCATGTGGCTACCAGCTGTTAAACTTTAACTTTGTGGTTAGCATTTTTCTTTGGACAGTCCTCATGTTCTGTCCAAAGTAATCACCCTCATCTGGACAATGCGTTTGACAGCAGGAGGCAAGAGAAGGATTCTCACCCACACATGAAAAAGTCTGAGTGGGGAATTCTGTTCCATGTGAGGTTTCTTCTTAGTTTGTGCCACATATGTGCTCTTCTGCAGCAATTATTTGTAATGTAATTACAGCACACGCAATTACAGGCTTCATATGTGGTAGGAGCTAACTAATACCAGCAGCAGCATCTTTTCAGGCTATATTTGCAGCATTTGGTTTAGTTTACTTGTGTTTTTCTGTTCCCACCAAAGACACTTGCGTTAGTAATGGAGTGAAATGCACTAAATGTGTAATTTATGGGACTCGTCAGCACATAATGTGCGCAACAGCAGAAAACCAAATGGATTGTGGCAGGCTCTGATGAATATCCCAAGCATACGCACTTACAAAACATAACACTTTAGTATATGAGGTCATCAAGACCCAGAGGATAACAGCGGTAGCTTTATTCTGCTAACAAGTGCTGCCTTGTTTGGTGATTCAAGTGCTGAAGAATTATTTGTTTTGACAAGTGAAAACAGAAATTGTGACATAGTGTTAGATAGGACAATAGATAGTTCACTCCCCTCTCTGAGATTAACCTAACTTGAAACTAAATTAAAATCTGACCCCATTACAAATAATAACTCTCTCATATCATTATAAAGCATTGCACCAAAACCACAGGGATTGAACAATAAAGGCTAAATAAAACATGAGTGTTTACTCTGACTTTTTTGTCCTCAGTCAGATGATCATACACAGCAGAGGACGCTACCATTGAAGGAAGGATTGGTATGTGCCATCATCTACTCTTTTCTTTCATATCTTCTATTGGAATCCTTTAGTTTCCCTTTGGAGGAGACATGGAGGGTGTAAGATGGGGAGTCTGGGCCATGATCACAGGATGTCCACTGCTAGTACAAGATAATGAAAAAGACATACAGCAGTGGTATTAGAAAAAGAAGAAGGGACGAAAAAGACAAATAGGAATGTTAAGTCATATGGAAAGGGGTGGTTGTGACAGGTTCATTTTTAAGTCTCCATACTGACAACAGGCATAATGGGACTGAAGTGATATTTTTTGACCACACTGAGGGAATAGCTTTAAGTTTGGTAAACATCTTCACATGGACAAGAACTGAGAGATGACTTTGCTCATAAAACACCTCACAAAGCATTTTTGCCCTAATTCAAGAAGAAGATATTTCTGGCAAAACTGCGCATAAAATCTGATAGAATAAATGATGAAGTGATGGAATTTTATAACCTAAAGGACAATGATTAACTTCACTTTATATTTAGCACCACAACTCAGTAGCAAACTTGATGACACTCTTAAATCCCTTCAAAAATTTCGCTAAATATGATGAGTCTGGACAGCCACGGATATGAACCCTAGTACTGCAGGACCTCGATATATTAATGTCCCAGATAAGTTTCGTGTACTGCCGGTTGTCTATATATTGATCACTTCCGGTGTTTTCATTCACTGCCGGTCGTATAGCTGGCAGTACTAGGGTTAAAGACACTCTGATTGATTTCCAGAGGCATACAACCACATTTTCTAGCTCTTATATAACACAAAACATAGCTGTGTTAATCAATACAAACTACATGACCAGATTACTGATACAAATGGAAACACTGGGCAATGAAACTGTAGGAGCACACTGTTCATGGCCCCCACACAAGAGCATTGCAGCGTGTGCATCCCTGCAGCTTCAGTTATGGAAACAAACAATAATGTATGCATATTGAAATTAATCTTCAACTCCAAACTGTACAGTTGTTGTACCACAGCCAATCCTAAAATATTCCATCGCACAATGCTGAAAACTGAGGCAATCAGCCAAATGTAGGTCAACAGCAATCACTGTAAGTACTTTAAATGACATTGCAAATGATTGTGCGGCAAATATTTTGTAGCTAACACAGTGGTCTTTGTTTTCAGTGAAATGGAAAAAGAAAAAGAGGAGGAAGTTATTATACTGGAAATGATCTTTTTTTTTTATTTCCACACTTATATAACTTTGTGGTAAATTTATAACAGCACTGCAGACTGTGCTGCAGGGCCGAGACTCCATCAGCCCTCTTATTTATTCCCCCAAGCCCTAATTGGCAAACTGAAACCTGTTGTTTCTCCATTTATTTGGAATTTGCGTGGCTTAATAGCAGTGCTTGTTTTGTGCAGATCAATGCAGGAAGTGGCAGGGCCAGTAACAATAATAATTTTGCAGCTTCCTCCTCTCTGTGCTGGACCTTGACTTTAGGTATCCTAAAAGAAAGAAGGCTGAATGTGATCAGGACAGGATAAGAAAGGGCAGGGCACTAATCACTGAACACAAGACTTGACGCACTATCACAGAGAAATATGAGTTGTTTCCCTCTGTGGTTGTGGATGTGGTTGTGACTGTCTCATCCTTGTAGGCTTTGTTCAGACATAAGAGACAGCTGGAGCGGAGAGGTCCCACCCACCTGAGTCACTCCGGCCTGCCTGGGGCCGTCTCTGTCAAAGGCTTCCCTAAAACTCTCATCCAGGTAAACCACACTTGTTAGTCACACGGTAGTCAGAGGGAGCAAAAGCCTAATGCGGGGGAGGTGGGAATTCGTTCTTTGTGGTGGCAGCAACTGCCAAAAGGTCCAGTGAAGTTTTAGTCATACTGTATCATATGTACATTATATGCTGACAAAAGCGAAGAAAAGAAACCACACTGTTTCCCAACTGAGTAAAAGTACAAAATGAAAGCATTTGTGTTACATTCGGCTACAAGATGGTCAAAACACAACAACCCAAATGTGTGCACATGTACTGATCCCTGTGTCCGGTGTTTTCTTAGGCTGATAGGTCCCGGCGACACTTGCCTCAAACTGCAAATAAGAAAAAGACTAAGCGTAAAACCCGCCCTGGCTCCTACTCTCTCCTCAGCAACAACAAGGAGAACAACCCCCTACAGGTGAGTCTCCATGGCAACCCTTGAGCAGGAACAGCTGGGGCTCAGAGGCCATATACACAAGCCAGTCATAAGGCCACCCTGTTTGTTTTTATTGGATCACTTTGGTGTACTCACCTGTCTAATCTGTGTAAAATGGCTTTTTGATATCAGGCAGTCATTGAGATGGCACCATTTCATATTTCTAAGTGGAAAGTCAAAATCTCTTTCAATACGCAGAAGTGACATAGTTGTGTAGGACTAACACTAGCATGTATGGGATCACATTTTCAGCTGACCAGAGCAAGGAGACAGGTGAAGTTCGAGCCCACCAAGAGGGGGAAATCAGGTCGTTCTGGAGCTTTCTCTGTCCTTGTAAGTCATTGAAAGTGTTCATCATCCCACACACAGCTTTGAAAATAATATTTTTATGTTTTGTTTTTTTTTAATAATGTGTCCCTTTGCTCTCCAGGGAGATCCTCAGAATGATGGACAAAACGAAAGGCCCGAAAGGAGCACATAGAAGAGCTGGAGATCAAGCCTGTCCTAATAACGGCATGCACAGCAGAAATGTGTCCAGATTTAACCCAAAACATCTAAAGAAACTGACATCTAATATGGACATTTACAATAAAAAACCTTCTGTGTTCTTGTTGTTTTAACTGTAAACTAGCTTACATTTATCAGCCAGCCTGCATTTATATGGATACTTTTATAAACAGTTTTTAATTTCTAATATATTCCTGCATGTTGTCACATCACAAAAGATCCCATATTAATATTCTTCTTTGTCAATTTCTTGTAACCTATTTAATCACAGATTCCTTATGAAGATTGGGTTTATATTTTTGCAGAAATATTTCCTGTGTTGTTGTATCAGGTTTCAATAAAAGTTTACTAGAGAAATGGTTTTTAAAGTTTAAACACTTTATGCTCCACTGGAGCATTGCAAACCTTCTTGTTTTTTCCTGGAGTAACCTGTTGCATTTCTATTCTAATATGAAGGATTATTAAAAGGGTATCAGAGAGGTTGAAATGCCACTAAACCTCCAATTACAGATGGCAAGTGTTATGGGTATAGTGCATGGTTGGCCATGATAGCAGCCGGATAGACCAGCAGGAATCTCTTTTCAATGAGAGACTCACTGATCCATTAATATTACAGCAGCCAAGGTCAAATGAGTGAGAGAAAAAAATCTAAATGTAGTCCAGACCATCTGTTTCAGGAGTCAGACTTTGCTTATTTAAATATCTTGTGTCATTTCTAATCCACTTGGCCACGAATGGAAACAGAGTATGGTCTAAACCAGAAACTTAGTTTGAGTATTTCTGCAGGACTCTGACGTAAACATATGCATAAAATCCTTGCAGGCTACTCTGTATTTTGGTATATTAGATTAAACAAACACCTGCGTCATTACTCTGAGGGGAAACAGTGTTAGAATGAATGAATGAATGAATCCACAGTATGGTGGGTTGCAAATCAAAGGAATAAATATGAAAATTGTACCCAGAAAATCCCAACCATGAGGCAATCTGATGAAGAAAATGAGCCAGGCAATCTAAGTGAATAGAGTGACTCATCCTCCTCTCATTTACTGATCAAAGCCCACAGCTCGTGACGTAGACATGCAGCGCTCACAGTCTCATTTTTATGGTTTTATGGACGTACGGAGAGGCAAACAACAAAAAACTATTTATGCATTTGGAATTTTGCCCAAAGCACATAACCAGCACTGGATATGTTTCAGCAGCTCTGGGAGAATATAGACAAGTGTAAGGCACTGAGCCAGTTGTTCAGTCACCAGATAACCTGAATTAGCTGGTTGTGAGGGGTCTCAGTGTCGTCTTGGTGACAAACCATAACAGCATGGTATCGTGATTTCTCCAGAACACTGACGCAAATTAATACCAATATCTGATTAATCCCATTTCAGAGCAACAAGAGAGACACAGCCTGAGCTGACTCCCCTGTCATACACACACACACACACACACACACACACACACACACACACTTCTGTGACAGCTGCCAGCAGGGTATCACTTGACAGACTGTACCCTTGAGCTAATGTATCCTGGGAACTCCTTGCTGATAACCGGATAAAATGAGGAAAAAGTGTTCAAGAGTGCACGGCATGCAAACAAACACACAATACTACTGGATATGGACACTTTAAAAATAGAACTCAGCCTTATAAAACCACTTCCTCTTATGATGTAAATGCTAATTCAAGGGTGAGTCTGCAAACTGAATGTATGTCACTGTGTGTGGCCAAAACAAAGGAGATCCTCATAGCTGTGTTCCAGTCATTGCGGTGGTGTATTGGTGTGTGGCATTGTTTCTGCTCTGCTTTGGCTGCAGTCATCCCCTTGAGAACAAAGCTTATGATAATCACGGCTAACAAAGTTACGTGGAAGCACCGAATCTATAGAATTGTGGTAGGAAATGACACAAGCAAAGTGACATGTGAGATTTTCCCATAAAAGCTCAGCCAGGTTCATGCTTGTAGTTAGTGGCTTCCACTCAGCATCTTCAATCTCTGGAAACCACGGCATAAGTATTAGTTTCTTTTAGATGGGAGTATCTCTTCCCAAACAACATGCAATGTGGAACAACAAGGTCACAAACAAGTTCTACGAAAGCAGTGGGTCTGTCTTGCAGGAAGCTTGAACTTTGAGAATGAGACATTACACCAATCTTTTTCGCAAAACCACCCAGTGCTCAAAATGTTGATGCTGGCTTTGATTTTCATAACAGCTGTGCTCTTTTTACTTTTATTTAACTTCCTAGCTGGCTTTTCTGCACCATATACTTCATTTTGCTCAACCTATACCTGTTGTATCCCATGAATCCTCAAAAAAGCTCTCTGGAGGTTAAGGAATAAGTCCAGTCTTTCTTTCTTGATCATATATACAGTTACACGTTTTGGTTTAAACAAACTTCTACTTGGCAGGAGTATACAAATGCTCAGATCTGGGAACAAAAAAAACAAAGAATTTGTATGGTTAGACAGCGGCAGTGATTCAGATATTTCTGATGTTGTTGTGCCTGTGTTTCCACCAATTAGAGATATAAATCACATCTAAGTAGGAGTATCCTGCTATCATGAATAGGCATTCTAATAGCACTCCTTAGACACCTTAGAGAGCTTTTTTGGCATGTTGACAACACACACTTCAATTCAAAAGATAATATCTGTCCAATGAACCCAGGTTCCACAGCCATGGGTGTATCTTTCCATCCTTCTATCCCTTTTTTCCACTCTGTTTGTCTATGATCTTTGTTTGCTTCGTGCTCTGACCTTGGTCCACATCTGGTAGACCTGCACCTCCTTAGGTAATTAGCACCTGCGGTAGGTCTATGTCTACCCTGGTTTGCACAGCCACGCCTTGGTACATCATTCCAGCAGATTTATTTTTGCCTTTATTAGTAGATATGACAATATAGAATGACAGAAAAGTGAGGAAAGAGCAAGGGTGAGTGACATGCAGGAAATAGTCTGAGTTGGACCCAAAACCAGGTTCCTGCAGGAGGACTATTGCCTCTGGAACATGGGTTACCTGCTCAACCAAATAAGCTATTGGGGCACCCTGTTGGTTTTTCTTTTAAATGCTCTAGTTTGCCAGGGCTGGTCCACCATACAATCACCACACAGGTTTGAACCCTTTTGCTGTGCGACAACAGTGCTAACCATTTATCCACCATGGTGCCCAGTGCCCACATGCCAACACCCTCAAGTTAACTCAAGTTAAATATCCAGTGTTTTTAGTGCTTACCAGATTGTTTTCCCTGTGCTCCAGATCTACCTGGACCGCCAGGCTGCTACGTATGTGACTCCTGCCAACCAGACAAAACACACTCACCTGCAAGGTCCACTATCTACCACCACACCCCTTCCCACTTTTCTCCTAGCTCAATTCCTGAGAGCCCCATACTACAGCCTGGCAGTCATTCATTACAGCTCTTTCTGTTACAATACACATCTTAAAACTTGTGTCCTGCTCTTTTGGTTACTAGTTGCCCAAATTAGCCACTTCCATAGAACTGCTCCTTCTAAACTCATTGATTAAAAAATATGATCAATGTATGTTTGATTATGACACCCTTATCTTATCATCTCTATTCAAAGAGTATTGAGTGTTGAAATATGTTTCACATTTCTGTAGCTAGCATGCTGCACTAATAGTTTGTTAGTTAGCTCTGTCAGGGTAAGCTAAACTTTGTGAACATGAAAAAAAATGTGAAATGGCTTAGCTCTTTGTAGTCAACATCCTTCTCAGCTGACATCATTCAGTTTTTTTCTGAACTTACCAAAGCTGTGCAAACATAATGTCCAATTAAAACTATTGCTGATAATCTGGGGTCGTTTAAGTTAGGTGTCACCTTCTAACTAAGTGATTTGATTACGCTGATATCTGATAGTCTGACAGCTTGTGTTTATCAGATAGCTTTGGTATGTTTCAATAATTAGCTCTGATCATTTGCAAATGTTGCATAGTGAAAAATCAATTTAAGTCATGCAAATTATTGCAAAAAAGAGCCAAGTTTAATTAAACTTAGCTTAAATATGAAAAGAACTGCAGACTCTCTGTAAAGTGTAGCCTGACAGTCAAGACTAGATAGTCCCTACTCTGTATTCTGGGAGTGAATCTCATCTCTTCTCTGTTCCTGCTGACCTCAAACTGTGGCCAGCTTTCAGGCTGAATTTGACTCCTCCTCTTCTTCTCCTGCCACTTCCCATCAGATCAGATCAGATCAGATTCAGGGCGTTGGCTGTCTTCCCTCACCTCTTCTCTGTCGCTCTTCTCTGGCCTGACATCACCTCCCTTAAGCAGCCTCCCTAACTCAAGCTGTCAAAACTTCTTCTAACTGCTGTCACAGTGGCCTAGCCCTGTCACATCATTCTGACCCTAATGAAGAAAAGGCAGAGAGAGAGAGAGAGAAGCAGCTGTATGTGTGATATGCGTAAATGCTGAGTAATGTAAAGTACTGTTAGCTCAATATATCATCCAGATTACCTTTGAATATGTATTGCAGCGGGATGGTTAGGCTATTTACGGGTCAGTGTAGAATTCATTGACTTTTTCAAGTTCTGCCAGACCCTGATAATAAACAAAGCCTTCATTTGCACTTCCAGAGGCAGTCTGCCACCTGCAATCCCTACACGTAGTCCCCAAAAACAAATGTGAAGCCTCTGACACTGCCCGAAATATGCATTTTAATATAACTTTTCGGTAACACAAGATCTTCACGATACAATAATTCAGAGTGCTTTGTTGCTGATGTAACTAATCATTTGGCATCATCCTAAAATGTCAGCAACTGACAAAAATAGATTAACATTTTGATACAAGTCTGTATGTAAAATCTGAAGGTTGAACTAGGAGGTGATAGCATAACTTAATGGTCAAAATGGTTGCTTGCAACCAGAGGCCACCTCATCAGGAAAAACCTGTTCAACTGCAATTTAATCATGCAATCACATGGCAGCAACTCAATGTAGGTATGTTGACACGGTCAAGATGACCTACTGAAGTGTAAAGCATCAGAATGGGAAAGAAAGGTAATTTAAGTGATTTTGAATGTGGCATGGTTGTTGGTGTCAGACATGCTCATCTGAGTATTTCAGAAGCTGATGATCTGCTGGAATTTTGCTGCATAACCATCTCCAGGGTTTACAGAGAATGGTCTGAAAAAGAGAAAGTTTCCAGTGAATGGCAGCTCTTTGGGAGAAAATGCCTTCTTGATGGCAGAGGAGAATGGTCAGACTGCTTCAAGCAACAAAGCAACAGTAACTTAAATAACCACTCATTACAACCAAGGTTTGCAGAAGAGCAACTCTGAGCATTGGACCTTGAAGCAGATGGGCCACTCTGCTTCCGCATTTGGAAGGTAGGGTCAGAATTTGGTGTAAACAGTATGAAAGCATAGATCCATCCTGCCTTGTATCAACAGTTTAGGCTGGTGGTAGCTGTGCAATAGTGTGGGGATGTTCTATTGGCACACTTAGTATCAACCGAACATCGTCTTCTCGATGGCTGCTTCCAGCAGGATAATGCACTATGCCACAAAGCTTAAATCATCTCAGATTGGTTTTCTGAATACCACAAGTTCACTGTACTTAAAAGGCCTCCACAGTCCCAAGCAATCAATCCAGCAATTTGCCAGAGTATTTGCAGATGCAGCTGACAAATCTGCAGCAACTGTGTGATGCTATGGCTTAAATCTCTGAGGAATGCTTAAAGCACCTCTTTTTGAATTTTTGCTACGGACGTAAGGCAGCTCTGAAGGCAAAAGGGCGTCCAAACCCAGCAAGGTGTAACTAATGAAGTGGCATATGTAGATCTACTATGCTCATTTCCATTGATTCTGATTCTGATTGGTGCAGTTCCTCAGTTTGTCAACTGTCTGAGACAAGCTGTTGTTGCACCTGTGCTTTTAAGCTACCTTTCTTCTGATTGGCTGCACCTAGCAAACAGAAGGTTTGAACAGCAGATAGGTGGGGCAGCTATGCTCACACCCAGAGCTATGTGCCTAAGATGATCATATTAAGGATGGCTGCTTTCATTGACATCACACAGAGCCAATAGCAGAAAAACTATTGTAAACTGAGCATTTAGAGTAGTCTAAAGAATGAGCTTTAGGTTCATATGGATTACTTCTACATACACTGACCTCATTATTTGAAAAATTGACCATGCTGTATTTACCTGTGTTCCCTGTGTTCCCAAACAAAAGTGGTGCCCTTCAGTCCCTAACAGACTGCATCACAGACATCAAGTCGTGGCTGGGGAAAAACTTCCTCCATTTAAATGAGGATGAAACGGAGTATATTTTATTTGGTGATGATGCTCTTCCAGGTTCGGAGTCTTTTTCTTTCTCTTCAAAGCTGAAAGTCTGTGAAGAACCTTGGGGTTATTTTTGACAGCAGTTTTAAATTCGATAAGCAGATCGATAATGTGGTGAGAGCAAGTTTTTATCAGTTGTGTCTTTTAACTAAAGTAAAATCTTTATTAAATTGCTCTGACTTTGAAAGGACTATCCATGCTCTTATCAGCTCACGAATAGACTATTGCAATGCACTTTATGTCAGTGTTTCTCAGTCAACCCTTAGCCGCCTACAAATGGTGCAAAATGCAGCTGCTCAATTTTTGACCAACACTTCAAGACGCCAGAACATCACCCCAGTCCTTTTCTCCCTCCACTGGCTCCCAGTTTCTTTTAGGATTGACTTTAAAACTTTGCTTCTTGTGTTTTAAGCTCTTAACGGCCTTGCCCCTTCTTATTTGTCAGACCTTCTTTCTGTCTGGCATACTAACAGGGTGTTAAGGTCCACAAACCAGCTCCTGCTGGAAGTCCCTAGAACCAGGTATAAGCATTGGGGTGATCGGGCCTTCTCAGTCGCGGGGCCCAGACTATGGAACAAACTGCCCCCTGATATGTGCACCATCACTGATTTTGGCCTTTTTAAAGCCCAGCTTAAAACCTATCTATTCAGACTGGCTTTTAATATGTAGTAATGCTGTGAC
>VUQH01079738.1:0-18413 GCA_015106775.1 Etroplus canarensis
CAAAATTAGAATTAAACAAAACCTAGTCCCACAGTACCAAAAACCACAAACCATAACACACAGTCTCCAGACCTGAACCCTATCGAGCTGGTTTTGGATGAACTGGACAGAAGAGTGAAAGCAAAGCAACCTACAAGTGCCACACATTTATGAAAACTTCTGCAACACAGTTGGGAAGAACTTGCTGAAGAATATTTGATTTCCATTGTAGAAAGAATGCCATGAGTGTGTTCAGCTGTTACATCCAAAGGTGGCTACTTTGATGAGTCAACAGTTTAGAATACATTTTGGATTATTCCATGATTTCTTTTTGAATTTCAATAGCTTGTTTGTTCTATGCTTTCATTTCAGAGTACAATGAGACATTGAACTGCTTGAATTTCAATAAAAAACTGAAAAATTATTTCTAGATTAAAGGTTTTCATACTGTAACCTTTAATCTAGAAATAATTTGTGTTTTTAAATCACCTTTAAGTGAGTTTTCTGCTCTCCGTGAAATAGTTTCACGTTAAACTTGGCATACTTTGCTCCTTTGTACTAAAGCGTGAATCCCTGCCTTAATATTTTTACTGTAGTGTGCAAAGATAGTCAAAAGTTTCAGTTTGAAGACTCAAAAAATTCCAAGTTTGTTTTAAAAATATTTTGCTTATTTTCACACCGACGCAGTTTTGCCCCTGCCCTGCCTGGGTTGATGCCTACTGCTTTCCCTCCTTCTTTTTCTGTGCAGACACACACACATACACAAACTCCATATATTTTCTGTACTTTTTATTTATAATTGATGCCTAATGTTTGTTATGATTGTCACAGTTTGAAAGCTATGTGGACCGTAGAACAGAAGGAGGACCCTGAGTGCAGAAGGGTGGAGACAGAGTTCACAACGGAAAGCAAGCCTTTAATACTGATAACCAGCCCAAGAAAATAAAGTCCATATAGCACATCCAGTATAATTCAAAAGGGGTAGATAAGCAGGTAGAGTAAGCAGAGGACATAACAAAAAACAAAGGAAAGGCAGGGCTATTAATACACCCACTGACTGGGAATAGGACACAGGAGGGTAATGAGATATGGTTGAACATAATCCTGTCAACAGACAGGAAGTAAAGTTCATAACAAGACAAGAGATAGAATAAAACAGAAAACCAACAAGTATCGAAACCAAAACAAGGAGACGTGAACATTAAAATAAAGACTAAACATGAATGAACTAACTCAGAGGGCCAAACACAGAAAGACAGAGGGAGTGCAAATAGGGGAATGCAGAAGACTAATAATAAAATAAACAAAGAAACCAAAACATGCAAAACTGAAACAACCATACGAACAACACAGAGTAAGAGGGCTGGCTCTCAATGCTAAGAAAAACCATAAACTAAGAACAGAAATCGGAGACACAACAATCTTACAAGAAGTGAAACTCGCTATTCAAATAGTAAAGTTAAATAGTTAAATTTGCACCTATAGAAATACTGAACAGTGACTAGAAATAAAATATAAGGACTAATATTCAAGATTAAGGAAAATAAGGCTGAAATTGAAATCAAAACAGAAACCCAACAGGAACCAAAACTTCCAAAAGCAATAACAATAAAGCACGAACCTGGGTTTTGAATATATAAACTCACTTGAAAAAGAAAGTTTTCACAGGACTGTAAAAAGTGCACTCTAACTGCTTCCACAGGAATTAAGAGAGTAAGTAGCAGCCAGGTGTGACTAACCAAGTCCAAAGACCTGAGTTAGCATGTTAAATGTTAAAGTTTATGACATTACAATTAATAAACTGAACAAGTATCTCTTATTTGGAAGGTTGCCAGGAAAAAGCCTTTTCCTTTAAATGAATATAGCAGCAAGACTTAGACTTGTAAAATTGCATTTAAACAAACCTCAAAACTTCTGGAACACCTTCACACACACAGACATGACCAAAGTGGAGATGTGAGGCCATTGTGCACGAGACACATTTGGTTAAAAACCAAACACAGCACATCAGCACAAAGACCTCATACCAATGTTTCCTATAATGTTCCCACAGTGGGGAAATTTCAGTGTTACACCATCACACCAGTACAAAAGAGAAATCACACCAAAAAGACAGTAGTAATAACAATTAAACAATAACATAAATAATAATATTAGCATAATAACAAAAAATAGAATACATTAAGAAAAACAGATCAAGTTATGTCAAAAAATTTACATTATACAGCATATTAACATGTATATCTGACATTATTTATTCATTATACATTTATACATTATTCATTCACAATGATGTGAGAGAGTGATAAAATCATACAAAAATGATTACTTAAGTTATTGCTGCTAAATGTGATTCTACAACTACAAGATATGTAGTGAATTATGGAGTGTATTTAGTTTTTCTCAGGACTGCATGCTGAATCATCTGCCATCTAAGTACTCACTATGCTATTATTTCTAATTTTTTGATACTATGAAGTTTCTTTGTCACAGGAAAGTTAGTTGGTATCAGCTTTTTGCATGCAGTGCTGTATGCAGAAGTTCAGAAACCACAGGTGTTCTGTTGCAGTTTTTTAGGCTCTGCAGATGTCACCCACCCTCAGGCAGAAGCCACTGGTCATTCTGCACAACTCAGAACTGGCAGTGGTTCTTTGATAGCAAATACAAACTTCTCAGTACAGAGCATTTCTACACTGGGGGAATTTCTGGAGAAAAGAGAGCTGTATTAAGTTCAGAAATCTGCCCTGAAGACTTACTGTACCATTTCATTTGGAGAACGAATACCTCTAAAAACTCATAGAAACACACCAGTACACCAAGCCCCTTCAGTTTAAAGTATGATAATAATTCAAAGTAATTACTAAGGACAAGTGTCTGAAAAACTCCCTTTTAAGCAGCTTTTTCCACCAAACATCAGCTCTCAGACATAATTACCACAAGCACTCAAGGTACATTAATACTGACAGGTCGACTGAAAAAAATCACTGATACAATATACCTGAAAATATTCTGTATTTGCATGTGATGGTGCATGTATCTTTGATACAAAGACCCAAATGGTTCAGTAAAGCACTGATACTGGCAGCAGGTATGGCAGCTGCATGTCAAAGGGGTTGCCATGGTGACTGGGCACAGTCAGCTCAGCCATCCCCTCCCTTCCTCTCTCTGTGAGTCTCTTTCACTCACTTTTTTTTTTAGGTCCTAGTTATTTCGTCTCATGCCAGTGGACAGCTTTATTTTACTGTGGTGGTCTTGTGTTGTAACTGACAAAATCATCACAGAGAAACATTCTCAGCATCATGACGCTTGTCATTAGCATGCAACAACAGAAGATCTCTGTCCCATTGCCAGTGAAACACAAATTCGCAGGAAAGCGACACTGGAAATGGCATCATGCCTTCATATCCTGATAGCTCTTTCCCTCAGAGCACAATAATTGGGGAGGAAAAAAGCCTGAGTAAGCCCAGAGCTGATAATCACATCCTGACAAGAGAAATTATCGTGTTCAGTAGCAGAGCAGGGCAGTTGCGTGTCTCTGACACAAATGTCACACTGCTTTATGCTCCCCTGCCTTACATGCTGAGGTCATCAAATGCCTGTATGTTAATTGCTTTGCTATGGACTTTGGGGTTCTCAGAGGGTGCAGCCCCCCTTTAAAACCTTTAGCAATCATGACCAGCACATTTCTTTATAACCTCAAGTTTCCTGGCTAGACCCATTCCCTGAATTTGAGCTGTCTTTAACCCCTATCACTTATGCAAAAGCTTCCTTTCCTCCACTGTATGCTCAAGCAGCTCATTAATGCAGTTTACCACGGTCTTCAGCCCAATCATTAACATAGTCGATTAGTGCAGAGAAGCTAGGACAGGACAGGAGATGCAGAGTATAATGGTTAAATGTCACCAATATTCTTACTGCAATGTGCACCCATAACGAGAGCGAGGGAGCTCTGAAAATAGGAGCGATTGCTTGTGATGAGAGTCTCATGCAATGACTCAATGGTTTCTTTGTCTTTCTGAGCCTGCATATAGGAACACAGTGACACACATGCACATGCATTCACAGTGCAATACTAACATTTAGATACATGCACACATACGCGTACACTCATGGTCACATGCCAAGCCTTTTATTTTAGTCCTGCAATGAGTGATGTAGTGCACAAACACTGACTCAGAAAGTCGCACACAGAAGGAAAATGATAGTGAGTACACTTGCTCGCATACAGCAATATATGGCACATATACACGAGAGAACATGAGCTATAACATGCACGGTAACCCTCAAACAAATTAAACCGTCTCACATATTCTCTCCATTTCTTTCCTTTCATAAAGAAGGGAGCCACTTGCAAAGAGAAGTCTTTCTTCTTTTACAAATGAGACTGTGGCTTACAGAGAGCAGTGAGGAAGAACAGAAAGGTACAGAGAACTGCCACAGAGAGTCATTTGGAATAGGATTTGTCGTACAACCAGCCAGTATTCGCCATCACCCCCATGTTTCTAGTGTTTACAGACAGCGCAGTATGTACCGAAGCAGTCCTCTGTGCCTTTGAGACATCATTTGTGCTTCGAGAATCCACTACACAAAATGTTTAGAAACGTGATATGATATTTCAGGGAATCAATAAAATCGGTGCTTTGAAAAGAGGATTAACTATAAGTCTATATAGCATATGGCCTCATGGTAGGTGTCTTAATCGAAAACACCCTGTACGTTTTAGCACTGGAGGCTCTGGTGAGACTCAGAAGTCCTATCCCAAATGGATTACTGATTTACTGTGCAGTGCTTGGCACATTTTCCCTTCAGAACTGCTTTTCATTTTCTCGCAATAAAATTTCACCTTTAGACCAAATGACAGCTGCAGAAAAACCTGGTATTGTAAGTAATTATTAACTGTTACCTTGGTTGTCTGTGAAGGTTTAAAATTGGCTAATATGCTGAACTGAGGAACATGAAAAGAGTTTTTTTTTTTTTTCATTTGTAAGTTTGTATGCACTGATAGCTATTGTTAAGGACCAGGGACCGCTCCGTTATGATGTTACACAAACAGAATAAGGCTGTTTCAGTTCCTTCAATCAGAAGTTTTGTGGACTTTTTTTTTCAGTTATAACAGTAATAAGTAATTTTTATTCATTATACATACTATATTTATCAGGCAAAAGGGAAGATTAAATTCCTCAGACTGATATGTGTCCACCCTGAGGCAGTAATTCACCCATGTCACCTGCCATCTTTATTTGATTTGTCTTTGAACAAATTCACATCTGTAGCTCTCAACTCCACCTGCATATCAAACAAAGCAAAGCTTAATAGTTGTTCTATCAACTAGATTAAAGTTTTTTTTAAAATCTGGCCTGCAGGTCAGTGTTAGTTCTTTATATGTGGCCCATGACCTTGACAAATAAAAATATACTGCTTTTTTATAAATTAATGTCATACAGTGCGAAATGGGACCAATATAGCGCTTTTCGTAAATTTGAACTATTCTATTCTTGCCATCATGGAAGACTAAACCTTCTTAGCAGCTTGTGCCAAAACAAATACCTCATTAATGATTAAGAACGACAAACAGCACAAAAATGCCAGTTACCAACGTAACCCACCATCCGCTGAAAAGACACAACACTGACTAAAAGTGTGTGCATGCAGTCCTCCATCACACTTTGGCTCCCTAAATTGGCAATTGGTCATGAATAATTCAAGAATCTCCAACCTAGATTAATAGTTAGGTGAGACAGGTATTAGCTTGTTTTTTCTACCAAAGTCTGTGGCTTTTTGTGGAACCAGGGCACTTGGAACAGACAGTTTACAAGCAAAAGGTCCCTGGTTTGATGCCAGGGGACACAAGTCCCTCTCACCATGGAGGGTTGCGCCAGGAGGGGCATCCGGTGTAAAGCCTCTGCCAAATTACCAATGCAGATTAGTCCGCTGTGGTGACCCCTTGGTGGAGAATACAAGGCAGCAGCCAAAAGCCACCTTCGCCTACTCTATTCTTTCCAATGGAACACGTTCATTAGCAGCATACTGCTTACCAAGATGGTTTGTAGGGTTTTATATTTGCCTCTTTTTCTGACTGAGCTAGCTAGCTTCACACACACAAAAAATAAATTTTGATCAAGCTTAATGGCTTCAATTTTGATACAGCAAGAGTAATTACTGGGTATTGAGTACTTTGTGAATTGCCATTTATACAGTTGGCTCGCCACATTTCGGTCAGGCCAAGCACACTTTAAAAGTTCAACAAGTTATTTCAACTCAACAGATTCATGCAGCATGACCAATTTATCTCTGTAAAAGGTCTTACATTCACTCTTACAATTTGTAGTAGCATTACAAAAAGTCATACATGCAGGGATGTTCCTATATTTACATTATACATACACCAACTCATAAAGGGCTAACAAATGCCATGTAAATTTTAGGCATTTGTGGTTTAGGTGGGCTTAGCTGAAACTCAGCTCATGGACAGAGTGCAACTTACTACACTCCCACTACCATCTGGAAAGTCACCAGCCTTGCATGCTTGTCCACTGAAACGACCCACACAACAGGACAAGCACGCCAAATCCCCTGCTCAGCCACGGGCTGCCACAGCAGGTAAGGCAGACAACAGAGAAACAATGGAAAAAGAAAGTGGGTTGCAGTAGATATATCATCAAGGGATTCATTTTGGAAGGGATTTATGGAGGTGATTTCCAGGGAGGTAACCATATTTCTTGGCTATAATCCCTGCTCAGCCCCCTTTATACTCAGTAGACATACTTTCAAGGTTCAGGCAACTCACCTGCTTGGACAGATGCCATGCTGCAAGGTTGTGAAGCAGTGGGTTTATTTCGCTCAGTGGCCTGCACATCAGTCAAGAATCCATAGGTTGCCATGGGTTGTGCTCCATCTTTCATCTCTCTTTTGCCCATGATTCACCCAATACTGGATCTATGAATTTTCATATATGTTATTTGAGTGTTTGTATTTTTAAATTTTCCTGGGTT
Source organism: Etroplus canarensis (assembly GCA_015106775.1). Lineage (NCBI taxonomy): Eukaryota > Metazoa > Chordata > Actinopteri > Cichliformes > Cichlidae > Etroplus > Etroplus canarensis. The sequence continues at coordinate 6,972 of VUQH01079738.1, forward strand.
AGAAAAAGGTTAAGAATCATCAGTATGTCTTTTTTTTTCTAACTTCTGGGCATTTTTTCCTGTGCCAGGCTGGTGCTTCTACTTTAAGTGGGCTTTGATTGTCAGATGGGCTGATAACCCTTCTGCCTCCCTTCCCAGCATCTGTCAATCACCATGGAGCCTGTGAGCCACAAGAAGCATGAGAAGCTTCACAGCCAGAGGAAAAGAGAGTGACACGCAGAAAGAATTAGACAGGAAACCAGACACAAACACACATACATATACAGAAAAAGAGAGAATCAGGAACTTGTTCTGCACTATTACAGGTCTACCAGGCAATGCATTGGGTAAACTCAACCGCAGCCTGTTCAGCATTTCTGATCATCCCTTAGAATTAGGGATGGAACTCCAATCCCTGTTGTCTCCATCAATTTATTAGTGTTTATTGACTCCTAGCTTGAAGATAATCATGTTTCTACAGTGTACCCCATTTACTTTACTTCCTTTGCTGATTTGACAGATTTGCTTGTTGCTGAGAAATGCTAACATCCACAAACTGTCATGCACTGTGTGACCCTGCTGGGGTTGTGTCCTTTACACGTCATACTCTGAATACTGCTGATGAGGCCTGTCTGGGAGCCGAAAGATACTTTAACCAGTACAGTGGTTTAGAATCTGGAATGATCGATGAATTAAATTGGATTAAACAAAGTAGAAAATCTCCTTTCTTTTGTTTAAAAAAGTTTTTAATTATATTGGCTTTTCTGATTAGAAATACTCTATTTTTTATTTATATTATATGCATTATCACAAAGCTGCAATGTAATTTGATTAATTTCATTTATGGGAACTGGTAATGGTTCTTGCTTTAATTTAAGTGTATGTAAAGAAAATTAGTTTTTTAAAAAAAATTTATAGATGTTAATGGCTTAATCATACCAGCATTTACATGCAAATTGATTAGTGTTTTAGCATATTTGGCTCTATGTTTTGGTTTTAAAGCCTGTAGATTCCAAGGATTTCAAATTTTGCAAGGTTACTGTCCAGATGGTGAAAATATTGGAGCTTTTAGCAGCTGAAGATCCAGATAGAAAAAGGTAAACTGAGGTAAAAAGGGGATGAATATTTTATTTACATTTGTCTGAAAGCCAGAAATGACTCAAATGAACTGACAGTGTATTCACCAAGTTAAATTCTGGTGCACTTTGACACACTCATTTGCGCTTTTGCAAAATGTCTCAACAATGCTTAACCTTTCAGGGAAAATACAGAAAGAGGTTGTATTAGATTTCTGCCGTGACTCTAACCTTAACATTCAGAGCTAGAGGCAATGTCAAAAGAGCTTTCAGTTCCAATTGATTTTGCCATGCATTAAACAAACAGCAACGGCATCCAACTTCCAAACTGAAAAATTCAAGCATGAAAAGAATGTACTCCCTTTAACATGCTGCAGAGTAATGTCATTACTTTTAATAAAAGCAGAAGGCTGAAATGTGTTTTTACAAAATTTACAACTGAATGCAGTCACCAACTTTCTTGTGAACAGATTAATGAAAACATTTTACATGACACCTCACCAGCCAGAACCTATTTCCAACAGGTATTTCTTTCCCAACACTTGAGTCACAGCAGGAGCAGCAGCAGAAAGTGATTTCTGTAAATTAATGGTTGTACGCTGCTTTCATGATGCCTGCCTCTTTATCAAATTCCAGTGACACGACTGTGAAAAACCCATACAGGATTATACAAACAAAGACCAGAGGTGTGATGAGGTGTCAGAGAACAAAGAAATGATTATCAGTATGTGTCAGACGCCCACCTGTAATTATACAGCAGTATGCATGTGTGTGTGCTTATATAAATGCATATTAATGAAATTTATATATATGTTTATTTATGCATGTATTTATGTTTTATTGATGAATATGTCTGCTTTGAGAGCATTTGAGGGCATCTGTGCATGTGAGGAAATGTCTGTGCCTCTGAATGTGTGTGTGTGTGTAGGTGTGTATGTGTGTGACAGTAATAAATGTGGTGAGAGGGAGGTGGCAGAGGAGAGTGATGGATCATCTATGTGCTGCAGGCTGAGTCTCCAGGGAGGGACACTGCTACATCCTACTAGGGAGGGACAACTTAGAGTAATTGGGTCATTGGTACTGGGAGGAGAGTTTCCACCCAGCCATGCTTTTAAGTGAGAGAGTGGAACAGAAGGTAAGAAGAAAAGAGTAGAAAACGAGGATAAGCAGCGAGGTAGGAAGAGTGATAAATAATGAGAATGTGGTCTGTGTGAAAGAAGCTGGCAGAGGCAGAGGAAAGCAGAAAAAAACAGAAGCTAAAAAGGGAGCAATAAAAACAAGCGGAAGAAGCGCGGTTGGAAAGAAATAAGCTGCTATTTTGTTTTTGATATCACCTAGAAAAGCTCCAGTGATTACAGGGAGCCAAGGATTCTACATTTTTTGGGGTTTTGTGTGAGTAGATTTCATCCTGCATGGCACGGCCTCACATCAGGCAGTATGCAATATGCAGAAAACTGACTGAGGTAACTCTTCTGTGCATCCTCTTCTGCTCTTCTTCCAGTGTAGCTCAGCGGTTAAATCAGATCAAACTCTTCTGTAATGAACAGAAAGAGGTGCAAAAGACTCATCAGGGAGTCTTCAGGACTTTTATGGGTTCTGAAAGGGAGACTAAAGGGGATGAGAAGCGAGAGAGCGGCAAAGATGGAAGGAGAGAGACAGAGAGAGGGATGTGGGCGTCCTCTGCTTCTTTGGCAAGAATGAAAGGTCAGAGATTGAGTATTGTCTAAATCTATCACTACAATGCTGGAAGGCTAATACACCAGACCTGGCTGACTCTCCACTGTTTTTGGCCTCATCTTCTACTCTAATCTGAACTGTTCATGATACATGTGATATTGTTTGTAAATTCCTAATTTTGATGGATATGCATCTTTTCAGTCCAGTATGATGAAAGGCAAAAGACTATACGTTTGGCTGAATATATAAGATAGATATAGACAGTTTTTACATTAATCTTAAAATTTGAAGTTTGGAAAAACAACATTAACATTAACTTAAAAACATTTAAGGACTTTGTGCTTTGCTTTGTGTTATCAGTCAATCTAGTATAAAACTAGACCAATGGCAATAAGCTAATGTCTGCTAATGCAGCAAACTTTCTTGATCTAGCTCTAGCGACCCAGTTTTTCCTGCTTGTAGAAAAATTAAAATCACTCAACTTTCTAGGCTTTCACTCAGCTTTAAAATACTCATTTCATTTGATATTGTTTACATAGATGAAACACATTAACAAAGTACAAGATGAAAAAACTTATCATTGAATTTTGACTTGATAATTGTGAACCTCGTAAACCTGCATTAGAGGATATTTTTGGTCACTTGAAGGCAGCAGAGCCAAGTTGTAAATGTAACACTGACAAACATCTCATTTTAAGTTGACAAACATGTTCTGAGACAGTCATTCGATTACACATCTAGCAATCTGGGATCCCATGGACAAGTCTGTTGACTTAGCCCATAGGATGCCATTGTTGCCTCCTCTGGCATTAACATCAGTAAAAAAAGTGTGCATCAGGAGCTTCATGTTTCCATGGGCATGTCTGCAAGCCATGCATCACCAAGCACAATACCAGGCATTGGACGGAGTGGTGTAAAGCATGCCACTGCAGGACTCTGGAGCAGTGGAAACGTGTTCAGTGGAGTAATGAAACACACTTCTCTATATTGCGATTTGATGGACAAGTCTGAGTTTGGCAATGATGTGGATGATGTGGAAGAACTTCACTGGCCTGCACAGAGTCCTGACCTCAACCCAATCAAAACACCTTTGGGATGGACTAGAACAGAAATTGCAAGATAAGGCCTCTTGTCCAACATTAGTGTCTGACCTCATAAATGCTCTTCCGGATGAACAGGCAAAAATTTCCACAGATGCACTCCACATGCCTCCCTAGAGTAGTGGAAGCTGTTATAGCACCAAATGGGAAACTAACTTCGTATTACTGTCTGTGTATTTAGAATGGGATGTCATGAAAACTCCTGTAGATATAATGTGTAATGGGTGTGCCCAATACTTTTGTCCGTATAGCATAAATTTTAGAAGAGTAACTAAATCATCATCAGACAGTTGTCAGGGATTCTGAAATTACTTTCAACAATTGCAATTCCTTTTTTTGCTTTCCACACAGGGAGTTTACCTGAATGCATTCAAAGCCTCCTCAAATGTCACTGGTCAGCAAAACAGCATATGTCTAGTCACCTGGTATACAGTATAAATATAATATACACCCTCTTTTAGCTCCACCCCATCTTGAGAAAACAATTTTTTGCTTGCATGATACGCCACTTATAAAATTGCCAATCAATTGCATTCTTATTACATCCCTGAGCTGTGGCTCAGAAGGTAGAGCAGGTCATCTTCCAACACGAATGTTGGCAGTTCAATCCTTGATTTCTCCAGTCTGCATGCTGGAGTGTCCTTAGGTAAGACAGTGAACCCCAAACTGCTCCCAATGCATCCATCAGAGTGTGAATTTGTGTTTGATAGTTAAACGCATAGAATAAGGTGTGTAGTAAAAAAAAAAAAAGCGCTTTGAGTGCTCAGTTAGAGTAGAAAAGTGCTGTCATGGTCTGTGTTTTCTGAAAGTGGTTTTTTGGGGTTCCTTTGGGCCTTTTATATTAAGTTTTCATCAGCTGCTGCTTCTTTGTTTATTTCCTCCAGTTGTGCCCTGTCATGTCTTATTTTACCATTGTTTCTCTTGCTTATTATTATTCTCTAATTGAGCCTTCCTTGGTTTATGGTTATGTTTGAGTGCCCATTGTATGTTATTTAGTTCCTCAGATGTCTTCCTTCTGTGTTCCTGTCTTTTGTCAAATTTAGTCTTGTGTCATGTTCACTGTAAGGTTTTCTGTTTCCTGTTTTACTTTGTAATCTGTCTGGTCTTGTTCATTGCATTCTGTTTTACTTCCTGCCTTTGATTGTTTTCACCTGTGCTCCCTTCCCACCTGTTGCCACTTGTCTCCTCAGTCTATCTATTTATTCCTCTGCCTTTCTCTACTCTGTGTTATGTTGTTAGTCTTCCTGTGTGTCCTAGTCACGTCAGTCAGTCAGTCAGTTTGCAGCTTAGCTTTGCTTCTTGTTTCCATGCCATGTCAGTGTATATTTACCCCAGGCCTAGTTCTTTGTTTTGTTCCAGCTTTCCCTGGGACCTTATCAGCTTTTAAATAAAGCTCGCCTTTTTGTTTTTTGAAGTTCTGCGTTTGGGTCCTCACTTCAACATGTTAATTGTGCTATACAAGCACCAGCCCAGTTACAATGGTTAGATTATATAAGAAAGTGCAACAAAGTTATTATTCAACTGGAGATTTTGGTTCTCACATTCGTGCAATAAATCAATATGTTGATGACTATATAGAAGTAGGTTTGCAATTTTACACAAAAAAATTATTCTAATAAGCCAGTTTTCTGCTGCAAAGCATTTTACATCCCCAGCAGGCACATCATAGAGCAGCAATAGCCACCTTGGATAAACAGTCAAATAAAACAGTACCGCCTACAGAAACTTCAGCTTCATTGACAGGAGAAGAAGAAAGATACAACTGTGGCCATAGTGACAAGTGTTTTCTGTGAAGAGCAGTGGAAAAATAACACCCCATAAATAATCATAAATTTCATGCTTAACCACATTATAAATATTGGATATATAATTTTTGAGCACACAGCTTTATTTTGAATTTAATATTAGGAATGAAAAATGAGAAAGGGAGTAGAGATGTGATGTAAAATTCAAAACCTTAATTCAAACCACGAGAAGAAAATATGACAAGTAATCCTAGAGAAAAAACTCACCCTGTCTTTTACTCTTATATAAATGTGTTCATTTTTGTATCTTATCTTACTCCTCTGTCCCTCACCTCTTCCATCGTTATCTACTCCTCACATCTTTGCTCCTATTCTTCTTGCTATCTAATTTCCTCAATGCCTCATTCTCCTGCACCCCATCCATCAGCTGTTAAGCCAGCCCACCAACCTTAGTCACAATTTCACTGCAAGTCTGCAACCTTCTTTCTATCTGATCCATTTACTGAGTTTGCATTATGACTGAAAATTATTGAGAAGCAAATAAAACATGCATTGCTGTGTTTAGCCGCTGTGGTTGACACATGCAAGTAAATGAATATTAAACCACAAAGTAGACCACTGAGCCTTCAAGTTTCATACTTTAATTGGGCTGAAAAACAGGATTTCTAAACATTTCATTATGTCAGATAGGCCTTATTAACATGATGTCTTGACAATGGTTCTACAGAGTGCATGTGAGGGATACACAGGATGCTAATGTTACTTGAAAGTTTTATATCCAATTAATCCCTAAGATATTTACTTTTCTCAGCGATGAAACTGTGTGACGTATGGTCAGCCATGCAAATACATCAATAAAGTCAATAAAACTTATTAACTCAAGACTTCTGGACATGAATTGATTTTGGTTCTAAAATCAAAAGCGGCTGTCAAATTTAAGAAGCCCTGAGTTTAGAAAATCACAAAATAAGGGCAGAATTCAATAAAATATACTTTTATTGGGATGTAATACTTCCAGAAAAGGCAATTAGTATGTGCTGTTTTGCAATCCAAATTTATGCCTCTGAAAGATCTGAAAATTTAATTCTCAAAAGCGGATGTCATTTTAAATGTAATTCCCCATAGATAGCATTAATTATTCAAAATATACCGCAATGCTTGTCTCTGATTAATTTTTTTCAGTTTCTGACAAGAGTAATAAATATTAACCTCTCTTTTTAATAGAGCTCCAGGCAATGCAGTGATGCAAATGAGAGCCGTCAGGTCATCTGAGAATCGATAGTTTTAATTGAATAGTTCACCTGCAAACAATTTTCTGTCATTTCTTTATTCACCCCTAGTCTCAGTGTTAAAATCCCTGAGTATAATTTGAGTGTTATGCAGCGAAATGACTGCACTGAGAATTCAAAAGTCAGCTACAGTATTTATCTCACTCTCGTCTTTATTTCACGTAATGATAATGACCAAGTGAATCAGACTATTCAGAATAAAATACAACTTTTCTTCAAAATGCTCAGCTTATGCTGCTCTGGCTCTTAGGGGAAATTTGATGGCTCTTTTACAACTATTTTTTAAAGTGAAGCTCACATTCACTTCAGCTGTTAAAGAAATGACTGAGTTAAAACAAAGAGACTTTGTGAAGAAACAGTGATGCCAGTCACATTAACCACTTTATTCTGGCTGAAATAGCTCAACTACTACTGAGTGAAATGATATTCACAGTGCGGAACTATAAAGCTGAGAAATATCTCAGCAACTACTGATAGATGTTTATATGAGTTTCATCAAATACCTGCAAACTGTAGTGACATTTCAGACTTTAGCTTAAAGCATCACTGATCCTAAGTAAAGACATCTGCTTAAACAAGGCAGGCATTTAAGTGAAAATGTCTTTAGTCTTGTGTTTCACCTGTTCTGCACCAGTAACAACTAGGGATTTAGCAATGTGCTCAAGAGCCCTTCAGAAGTCATACTCTAATTGCATGTAGGCCAATTAATCAGTCTTTTTTACCTCCTGGCAAACCTGCTACCTAAGTGCCCATCTAAAGAAAAAGCATCAATCCAAATGAAATTAAAGCCTGGTGGAAAAGCTAATTAGTATTAAAGGTTAGGCAACGGTGTGTTTGAGCCCTATTACACAAGATTTCATCACTGCTCAGTTATCACATCCTGCTCAGGAAGGGCCAGTCATATCTGGCCAACCTTCTGCTCAGCCTGACCTTAGCTGGCCAACCTTCACACCACTGGAGGCTGACCAAACAGGTGGTCTGAGACTATGTGTGAAGCTCCAGATAATATGAAGTAAGAGGTCTAATCCTTTGAGTGTAGCTTTCAGACCTCAGTGTTGATTTGCTTCTGTTGCAACATAATTCCATTTCTGTTTGAAGAAGACATTAAGGCAGAGAGATTTTAATAATAAAACAATCATAAAATATTAGACTGAATTTTTTTTCATTAATCTTCAATACCTGTAATTTAAACCACATAAAGATTTAACTCAGCACTCACTTCACTTAAGGCTAAGTGATAAGTGGATCTATTAATGCAACTTCACTCTTCCTAACAATAAAATGTGTAATACCACTTTTCCGATGGCATTTACATTTTTTAAAATGTAATCTTTTTGGCTTATATTAAGTGTTCACTGGTGCAGACACTGACAGGAAAGAAAAAAATGACAGAAATCTAAATCAAAATTGAATTAGGGTCATATTAGCTTGAATGCCAGCTAGCTGATTTTTTTCAATAAAAATAACATCTTTTCAAAGCAAGCAAATGAGTGCTGCAAAGGCGAAATGATCTGTGCACAAAGTGCAGGTGTATTACTGGATAAGGAGACCTCAATAATCAAGGTTATCAAAAAAAAATAGTCTTAGCTATGAGCAAATGCCAAAGACTGATAAACTGTATATACAAAAAGAAGCATCATTTACTTTAAGTCACTCTCAGATACACCATCCCAGTTCTGTAAATGTTCCAAATGTACTAATTTACTGCTATTTTAAAGAACAGTAGCTAAAACATAGTGTTTTATATATATTTTGAAAGTATATACACTGACCAGCCACTTGAATAAGTACATCTTGCTAGTACTGGGTTGAACCCCCTTTTGCCTTCAGAACTGCCTTAATGCTTAGTGGCATTGATTCAACAAGGTGCTAGAAACATCCCTTAGAGATTTTGGTCCATATTGACACGATAGCATCACATAGTTGCTCCAGATTTATCGGCCACCCATCCATGATCTACCACCAAAGGTATTCTTTCGGAGCTGGTGACTGTAGAAGCTATTTGAGTACAGTGAACTCATTTTCATCTTGAATAAACAATCTTGAGATGATCTGAGCTTTTTGACATGGCATGTTATTCTGCTGAAAGCAGCCATCAGAAGATGAGTACACTGTGGTCATAAAGGAATGGACATGGTTAGCAATAATATTCAGGTAGGCTGTTGTGGTCAAACTTTGTACTAAGGTACCCAAATGGTACCAAAAAATATTCCCCACACCATCATACCACCACCACCAGAAGCCTGAATTGCTGATGCAAGACAAAATGGATCCATGCTTTCATGTTGTTTACACCAAATTTTGACCCTGCCATCTGAATGTCAGAGCAGAAATAAAGACTTATTAGACCAGGCAACGTTGTTCCAGTCTTCAGTTATCCAATTTTTGTGAGCCTTTGCAAATTGTAGCCTCAGTTTCCTGTTCTTAGAGGGCAGGAAGCCCATCTGGCTGTAGCCCATCCACTTCAATATTTGATGTGTTTTGCATTCAGAGATACTCTTCTGCGTACCTTGGTTGTAATGCGTGGTTATTTGAACTTCTTTTGCCTTCCTGTCAGCTCAAAGCAGTCTGGCCATTTTCCTCTGACCCCTGGCATCAACAAGGCATTTTCGCCCAGAGAACTGCTGCTCACTGGATATTTTCTCTTTTCCAAACCATTCTCTGTAAACCCTATAAATGGTTGTGCAGGAAAATCTCAGTTGATCAGCAGTTTCTGAAATACTCAGACAAGCCCATCTGGCACCAGCCACATTCAAAATCACTTAAATCACCTTTCTTCCCTCGCTAGGTTTGAACTCTAGCAGTTCTTCTTGACCTTTTCGGCATGCCTAAATGTGTAGAGTTGCTGCCATGTGATTGGCTGAAACAGTGGTCAGTGAGTGTATTTGTGACCCATATTCATGAATCAAAAATGTCTTTTGCTTACTGTTATTTCACTTTTCATTTAGACATGCACTGTTCTGTCAGAGTTTGACATTAGAAGCCATTTTCAAATTGCTTCCTGAAAGGGGAAGTCTCATGTGGGCTCTATTTAAATCTGACAGCAAAATACACATACAAGTATGATTCAAGTGCAGAAGACAGTTGTTTTCCTAAAACAAGTGAGTAGGTGATCTTTAAAAAGATACTGGATAAGTTAGAACATAAACTTGTGCAATTATTGTTGTCCATTTTTATGAAGTGTATTATAGTACAAAAGCTCAAATTTAGTAGATTACATACTAGATAGAGGCTTTGTGTATTCTATTCAAACAGAAGAAGTAGGGGTTGTGAGACTATTCACTGTTAAACACAGAGCCAGTCAGTGCTCCTTTCAACTTAGAAACTTTTTGTAATCCCACATTTTCTGACTAGAATTGTTCCAAATGTCGATCTTTTGTGCTGGTACAGCTATAAAAGATTAGACTCAGTCCTACCCCTTTTCTTTTCATCTAACCTCCTCTCAATCAGACCCCCCAGTTCTGTTCCTCGCCCTTCTGTCAACATCTATCAGCATCTCTTCAATCAGTTACTGCCCTCGCTCCTCAGCAAGTTGTTTCTGAACATGCTGATCCAAGAACAGGTAATGAGGCAAAAATGAACAGTGGGTCACTATGGTGATCGAGCTGCGGGTGGTGAAAAGTCTCACGTTTTCTAACAACATGTTCCCCTGATTGACCTGTGGGCAGTCTGTTATAATCTCTGAAAGCTTTGGCTCACCTCACGGCTCACCTGGCAGAGCAATATGTTTTCTCTTTCACTCCCTCCCTTCCGCTAATCCCTCTCTTTTCCCCACATTCACTTGTTCTAATCTCAGCCTCCCCGACCCCCCATTTACCTCCCTCATTCCCGTCCTTCCATTCAGCTCATCCCTGCAATTCAATTTCATTTGCTATATTGGCACAGGACAAGAAATCCTCATCTTGCCACAACATATATATGAGAAATAATAATAATAAAAAATAAAACAACAAGGCCATGAATATGAATAAGAAACTGGTAAACTGTCAAATTTACTCAGCCAAAGTTGATTTTGTAACAAAGGATTTATATTCATGGATCCATATGTGCCACAAGAGGTAAATAGCAGTCCCTTGGTTGTAATAAACAAATTGTCATGGTTCCCCCCTCTCTGCCTCCCTCCTCTGGTTTCCTTGTCTTCGTCCTCGTCCCTGGCCCTTGATTCTCCCTGATCCCTAGGTGTCCTCGTCAGTAGGTTTTGTCATAGTCTTATTTTGATAGTCTGTCTGGTCCTCAGTGCTTCCCCTCCTTCTGTCTCAGCTGTTCCCCGTTACCCATTGTTCCTGTGATTGGTTGTCCCTGTCTATTTAAGTTCAGTCTTCCTGTCTACCTGTGTCGCGGCATTGTCTATTCATGTCTTAGTTGTGTCACGTTTTTGGCTGACCCATGCTCGTAGGTTCTTTCGTTAGTTCTTTTGTTTTCTCCCTCAGTCATGTCTAAGTTACGTTTCGCCACGCCAAGCCATGTTTTCCTCAAGTCAAGTTTTGGTTTCACGTTCTTGGGTTCCTGTTCAGGTCTGTTTCTGTTAGAGCACCTACGTTTGGCAATAAAGCCCTTTTCTGTTCAGCCACATCTC
>VUQH01079739.1:0-17264 GCA_015106775.1 Etroplus canarensis
ACACTCACATCTTTATGCTTCATATCATCACTGTGAGGATTTCAGCTGACAACATTTTAGCAACACTGTATCCAGTATTTCCAACACACACACACAGAACCAAACACACAGACAGAACCACACACGCACACACACACACAAAGCATAAAAACTTGGTTTGGTGTGTGTTCTTTGCCCTGATTGTCTCTGTAGCACCAGGTGCTGCTGCAGCACCTGTCATAAACTTGTCAGTCGCTCTGAAGAGAGAAATCTGGACTCATTAATGCTTATCTTATCTAGTTGAACCTTTTTTAAGATCAATGCTGACGTCTAAATCTGCACAACACAAAGAATCTGTGCCTGTTTATCATCTCACTGTCCTGTCCTGTCCTCTTGCCCCTGTCTCAGCACAAACCCTCCCACCCTGGAGTCTCAGTCCATCCCCTTTCACTCCTGCCTGATTTGGGCGGAGGCTGCATACATCAGGTCGTGTCTCTGGATTTCACAGTGGATGGGTGTCGTGACGGTTGAATGTGCCGGGCAGCCCACTACTGCTGCGTATGATCCTCTGTGCTGGTGATGATACCTGTGTGTCATCAGGCCTGGCAACCTCTGCAAACTTCACAGGGAGGCTGAAAATTAAACAGGGGCTCCCTTCCCTGCCTTTGGCCCAAGGAAACGTATGTGTGTGTATGTGTGGGTTTTCAACTACATTAGAGCTTTTATAGTGTAAGTCAATGCAGTATATGCAAGTATGTGAGTGTGTAAAGACTCATTTTGGCCTAAAATATGCACAGTAGATATCAGTTTGACTTTGTTCTCATTTCTGTGGAAATAAACTCCAGTTTCATGTATTCATGAGGCCTTGTTGTGAAGTGCCAGACAAAGCCCACCACTACTCCTTCATTTTCTCCACTTGGCTTCTGTGACCTCCAACACTTCTTTGCAGACAGCAAAACACCACCAAGTTGTTAAGGAACACTGGCAAAGAAAGGACACACACACACACACACACACTCAGCATGCTCTTAGCTAGCCAGCACAACAAGCCAAAGCCACACTTCACACCTGGGCTGGCTGGCATTTATTGGGTAAGCTCCCACCCAGTGGGAGGGGAGGGAAGAACAACACCTCGCCACTGCTAAAACAATCTCACAGCTCCGTGACTGAGGAGGGAAACAAAGGCAGCAGGGTAAAAAGTCAAGAAACAGCAGCCATTTGCCAAATTTGTGACTGCTTAACAAAAAAATGGGCTGAAAATGTAAACATAGTATTGGACATTTCATCTACTGCTGCCTCATAATGGTCAAAGAATCAGGAAAAAGTGTCAGATTATACCAGTTTTTAAAACATTGGGGTGTGAAAAATGAGAATATGGCAACAGTTAAACTGCACTTTTTGGAAATTAACAATTACACCAGTTTCAGTTTGCCCTACAATTTTAAAGGACTTTGTTTAGGACCATTTTATATTAGAAATAAAGGATCTTGACTTTGTCCACAGTCCTTGGCAATGATTTTTTTTCTAGCTAAAAATTTTGTCACCATGAAAACACAATGCGTCTTTTAAAAAAGTATTTACCCTGTCAATAGGATTGAGATTCCTGGGCCCTCCGCTTAGCAAAAGCATCATATGAACTCCCACAGAAAGCAATGAAGTAATGATAAGACACAGACGACTGAAATTATTATATTACAAATGTAACCAATGCAATGATGTTTGACAGTAACAATCAATTGATGTTAAGTCCACCTACATTAAAAACAGCCCCTTAGGATAAGTTGTCCGTACCCTTAAAACTTTCCTAGCAATTTACCAAGAGCCGAGATCCATGAGAAGGGAGGCTGCTATAACTGACGTGCTTGATCACTCACTTAACTGATCTGGCTACCGAGTAAAGGGGGTGGTTGGGGGAAACAGGGTAGACATCAGGATTACAAGCAGTTAGTTAGCTAGGCAAGTCCCCTTATAACCTGTTTAAAAGTGCTCCAGGAAATCTGTTTGAGTAATACTCATCAGACGGGACCCTTTAGATGGAGAGCTGGAATAGCACTAGTCCTGTACTGGGCCTGTGCTACAACCCCGGGATCTGACAACCCCCGCTTAGATGTTTCACCCTTTTATTGCTTTAATAAATAAATTGACGATCAATATAATTTGGCTTTTTTGTGCCACACAAGTGTCACACTCCTTTCATTTCTTAATGATGGATTTGACTGAACTCTGTGGGATGTCCAGTGAGTTCGAAATCTTTTTGTAGCATCTCCTGACTTCTACTTTTCAATGATCTTTTCTCTGAGTTGCTTGGAGTGTTGTTCAGTTGTAGCAGGAATACTGATGAACCAGAAACTGGAGCTCCCAGCTGTTTTTATACTACAATCACTGACACTGCACTCAGGTCATCTCCATTTCACTAAGTGTCACACTGCCGCAATCAACTAGCTGGACCTCTGTTGGATTAGGTCAGTCCCTTTAAAGTGGGAATGTTTATGCAAACATTTATTTTATACTTTATATTTTTAAATAACTGACATTAGCTTATAAAACTTTGTTTTTACTCTGACATGAAAGAACCTTTTTTTTTTTTGCAAATTCCTGTCAAAAAAGTCAAATTATATTGACACTGATTTCTTTTATTAAAGCAATTAAAAAAAGCAAAACATCCAATGGGGGGGAATGCATTTTATACATATTTATACCTGCAAAACCACCTCCCGGTAGCAATAATATTATATCAATAACTTTGTAATGTAAACCAGGAGTTTCTTTAGGGGTTATTTGAGTAAGGGCTAATTTCAGAGTAATTTTACTAATGTTACTTTCAAAGTCTCATCTTCGTCATTGTAAGGCCTAGTCATACATGCTGTATCATGATTTATTTATTCTTTTTAACTACAGTCTGCTGTGGTGACCCATTCAGCAAATGCAAAAGAGAAGCTGAAGGTGCTTTTTATAAGAACGTTGCTAATAATAATCTGTAATCAGTAGATATGTGAATATTAGTCGTTATCCCAAGAAAAAAGAATCATTCTGAAATTTTTATATCTTTTTTATAATTTTATGAATGAAGGATGATTGAGCTTGTTTAGAACGTGATAATGTCTGTCATACTTTTGGGTTATTGCTAAGCATTTGGGTTATACACATAACCCTGGTTATTTCATAAACCTTCTTCTGACTGTTTGTGTTCACTTTTCTGTGTTTCCCATGTTTCCTTGGGAAACACATAAATAAATTAGCACCTACCTCCTTTTCCTTGACCTCAATGGCAAACAGAGTGAAGGAACAGTGTGAGGGAGAATTTACAAGGACTTAGGAAAAAAGAAGAGAGAATCCAGCTGCTCTCACACTGCACTCCTTCACAGTGTGACAGAGCATGTGCACTGAAACACCAAGCTCCAGGAGATGGACAACTAAATGTGCTTCTTATTCCACCTTATCTTGTTCTTTCCATGTTGCTTCATGCATCTCACTTAAATAAGAACCCCCCATGAAATAACACTTCATTTCAAAGGGTGAATTTTGAAAATTTATTCAGTAAAATACATCTCTTTTCAGCATTAACTCCTTAACTTTCTTTGTTCAGGATTTCTATGACCAAAGTAAAATTACTTCCATCACTTACTCAAGCTCACTAGTTCATGAAAGTAATCCTAAAATTAATATGACAACAGACATTACAAATGCAACTTAACTGCACTTTGATCTGATAATATAGCTCCTAAGCTTGACTAGAGAGCTTATCTATGGTCTTCATGGATTTTATCACAGCACCATAACTTCATAGATACGATTGACTATTTGACCACAGCCCTCAGATTTGCTTAGGAAGGTTCCTGACTGAGTGAAGTATCTGCATGACAAGTCACAAGAGCTGTCCAGGTTCTCTACATACAGAAGAATGGATCTTCACAGCTTCCTTCATGACCTCCTTTAGCATAGGATACACTGGACAATCCTTTATGAAAGAAAAGGAGATAATTCCATCCCACAATTCACAGTGATTCACTATTTATTAATATATATCTACTTATAATTTAGGACAGTAGAACACTAACAGAGCACTTATAGATGATTTTGTTTCATGGTCTGTGAGAAATAATCTGCTTCTGCTTGTGAATAAAACTAGAGATATGGTTGTGTTTTTAGAGAAAAAAGGGTCAGCTGGTGGCATCTATCCTCTGACAGGATGTTGATGTTGTGTGGAGGACAGGTACCCCATACATGACATAACCTGCTGATTTTTTTAATTTTTAAAACCGCAGCTCAATTGTGAACATCAGGAGGCTGTTTGAATTGGAGTGGATTTTACTTCAGTCACAGAAATCATAAACAAGGATGAGGAGAGGAGTTACGCTGTCTCCAACAGGAACCAAGATGTAAGATTTATTTCATTTTAAAGGATATACAATCATTGAGGTTTGCAGCCATTCATTTATGCACAGCTCTCTTAAGGTCCCACCACAGCATCTCAGTGGGGTTGAGATCTGGACTTTGACTGGTCCATTGCAGCATATGGATTCGTTTCTTCTTCAGCCATTCTGTTGGAGATTTATTGCTGTGCTTGGGATCATTGTCTTCTTGCATGAGTCAGTTTGGAACATGCTTTGGCTGTGGGACAGACGTCCTCACATTTGACTCAAGAATACTTTGGTATACAGAGGAGATCATGGTGGACTCAATGACTGCAAGGTGCCCAGGTCCTGTGGCTACAAAATAAGACCAAATCATCATCCCTCCACCACTGTGCTGACAGTTGCTATGAGGTGTTTGTGCTGATATGCTGAGTTTGATTTCCTCCAAACATGGTGCTGTGCATTGTGGGCAAATGTCTCCACTTTTGACCCATACTCTGCTGGAGCGATTATGTCCTTCATCTGGCCTAGAAACACCTCAGGATCAGCCAGGAGAAACTGGAAAGTGTTGAATTGTTGTTGAGTGTTGAAAAGTCTCAAATACCCTGCTTAGCCTGGACAAGCAGAGGATAATGGACAGATGGATTGCCACTTTGGTCTGGTCTGTTCAAAGGAAATTGTTCCAGAATTCTTGTACTTTGTTCAGATGCAGCTTTGCAAACCTAAGCTGTGCTACCAAGAGGCTTTCTCCTGCAACCCTTCCAATCAAGCCATACATCTTTTTCTAACTGTCCTGTCATGAACTTTAACCTTTAACCTGCTAACTGAGGCCTGTAGAGTCTGAGATGTAGCTCTTGTGTTTTTTGACCTTGGGCTGAAGTTGCTGGGACATCCACTCCTGGGAAGATTGGGGGTTAACACACCTCAATGCTCCAGAGCAGCAGCTTTTATGGAGGAGCTCACACTGATGATGATCAGTTAATCATTGCATTGATGAGCAGCTCCTGGCTGATACTGACCTCTGACCTCCTGTGAAGGCAGAAAGGGTGGACTTAGCTTTTTAAAGGACTGTACAGAGTCCTGTGAAAACTTTATTTTTCATGGCTGTATATAGTTATCAGTCCATTTAGCATGTGTATTTCTGGTCCTGTTTCCTCAGGTGATTATCAGCTTGCCTCTTATGTTCAGCCTGGCCTTCTGGACTTTGTGTTTTTCTTTTATTAAAATTGTCATAACTGGTGGATGTGTGGGACTCAAATGCAGGACGCAGCAGTAAAAGTTCAGAGTTTTTATTAACAATGTACAGACAGCGCACAGCGATCCGGGAAGGAGACAGTCCAGCTCCCACACGGCTGGATCGGAAGGTAGGAGCTCGGCCAGAGCTCGTAGGCAGGAAGAGAAGTGATGAGGAGATAACGCAGCTGAGACATGAAGCAGGGGTGAAGGCAGCTACATCCGAAACGCACTCAACGTCTGGTGACGAGCAGCGCTCGCCGCTGGGTTAAGAACAGGAGTCAGATCGCCAGGGGGAAGAGAGGCAGGTGTGGCAGATGAGTCTCCCAGGTGAGACCTGCAGGTAATCAGGTCAGGGCTGCCACACCTCCTGCAGAGCAAGAGAGAGAGAGAGAGAGAGAGAGAGAGAGAGAGAGAGAGAGAGAGAGAGAGAGAGAGAGGAGGGAAGTGCATGCACAGACAAAACATAACACAAAACATATGACAGGCCGACCAGGAGGTGGAGGTCATGGCACAATGCCTCTGCGGTGGAGACATAATAATAACAAAAGATAAGAGATAACATACAATAGAAGAAAAAAAGTGAAAATAGATAACAGAGTGCAGATAATAAAAATAACATTTCCAACATTATGAGATTATTACATAATAGGTTGCATAGAGCCAACCCAGCCCTACTCAGAGACTTCAAAAGAAATTCCTATACTAGTTAGGGTAAAGCTGAGATAAATTATCTATTTTCCTTATTAAAAAAAATAAACTTGTTTTTGTGCTTAAACCCTATGAAAATAATGAAACTGTAAGCATACCTTTAGATGCTATACCATTAGAAAACTAATTTACCTTGCGACAGTGTTTGGTAAAGGTTTACAAAACCTCAAACACATCCTGCCAATAATATCAGATCAGAAGGGGCTTTTATGTGGTGACTGCATCCAAATATAAAATTGTGGATAAATGCAAACAAATTCTATATTATGAATTATTATATTATATTATATTACATTATAAAAATTTCAATTATCATCTTTACTGTATATATTAAGCATAGTAACAGATTTTATTTTACAAATGTCACTTGTGAACAGCTTATAGTATGGGTGGTAATTCCTCACAAATTTGATTTGTGTGAGGCAGACTGGCAGAGATCCCATTTCAGTGTCAGGCACTAGATCAGATTGTTTTCTTATCAAAATGCACCTCATATTACAATGCATTTTACTCTGATATAGTATCAAGGTACAAATCATATCTTAAGCAAATATCATCTTCATGTCAGTAGTAAAGCACGCAGTGTTTTGAGGAATGCATTGAATAAAATGTCAGTGTTCTTTAAAAAATAGTGAAGGAAGATTAGTGTAAAGCAATAAAAAATGATGTAATTTTGCAACCTTCCCCCTGGGATTAATAAAGTATTCTGATTCTAAAAAGAAACAAAAATATAATGTTCCTAACACTATGATAGGACTGACTGCAGACCTGCAATCATTTGGTGAGGCCTTAGTGCTGCAGCAGCATGTGGTCAAATTAATATAAATAAAGATATAACATTGTGTTATAAAGCAAAACATGAAATAACACACAACATATTCTGTGAAGTGATCAAAGACACTTCTGTATCTGGCAGTCTGATGAATGAGTCTGTGTTTGGGGAATGCCAGGGGAATATTTCCCACCTGACTGCACCACCCTGACTGTGACAACCTGACACCTGACTGTGCCGGCTGTAAAGTTTGTTGCAGGAGGGATAATGTTGTGGGTATTTTTCTGGGGTTGGCCTGGGCCCTTTATTTCCATTGATGGGAAATCTTAATGCTTCAGCTTACTAAGACATTTTGGACAACCCTAACCCTTTGCTTCCAAGTTTGTAGGAACAGTTTGTGGAAAAACCTTTTCTGTTCCAGCCTGACTGTGCTCTTGTGCACAATCAGAATCATTAATCCCAGGTGGTAAATTGCAAGGCCACAAAGCAAAGTCCATAATAGCATGGTTGGATGAGTTTGGTTTGGAAGAACTTGACTGGCCCACACAGAGCCCTGAATTCAACCCTACTGAACACCTTTGGGATGAAATAGAATGGAGACTGTGAGACAGGCCCTCCTATCCAACATCAGTGTTTGACCCCACAAATGCTCTTTTGGATGAAGGAGAAAAAATTCCCACAGACACACTCCAAAATTTTGTGGAAAGCCTTCTACAGAAGATTGAAAACGTTATGGCCGCAAAGAGGCAACCAACTCCATATTAATACCTATGGATTGGGATGTGATAAAAGGTCCTGTAGATGTGATGTGTAGGTGAGAAAATACTTTCGTCCATACAGTGTATGTTTATGTAAACTTGCAGTGAAACTATTAAATGAACAGAACAACATTCAGGGTAAAGTCAAGAAGCTCACAGTTGTCACCAACAAGGACATGCAAACATGAAGAACAAAAAGGAAGAAGAAGAGAGGCAATTTAGGTAAATGGGGGAGAAAATCAATGACCAAGAGAAGCCAGCAAAGGGGCATGGTAAAAATCAATGTCCATTTCATGACAATTTTCAATATGTGAACACTGGAGTTTCCTCAAGGAGCCAGTATTACTTGTTTTTATGGCCATCAGCTTTTAAAGGTTATTTCAAGTTTATCATTGAAATAAAATACTTTTTCTCTCTATCTTTGATATGATTAATGGCTCTAAAGATAATAGTCATGAACTTCAGCTGCTAAGTTATGGTATAGATCAGCAAGAGGAATCAATGCTGCAGCAAATTTAAAGTGCTCTGTAGTTGCAATAGGATGCAGAGGCATGCTACAGTTGCCAGATTCATCAACATGTCACATAAAAAGATCTCATTTAAACTCATAAACTTACTCTAAGGACCTTTACCTGGAAGGCTTAACCTTCAGGAATGTCAGTCTTTATTTAAATTTTATTTTGATGTGTAAATCAGGACTTCAATAAGTTTTTAAGATCATTGTATTTCTAAGTCTAGACTTGGTGCTCTTCTGATGGTTATGTCGTAGTATTGCATTTTAGGGTGTATGCTCCGTGACTATTCTTGACTAAACCATTTCTGGTGGAAATTGATTTCATTTAACTTTAAACTGATTTAAGATTTACACATCAAAAGATGTTAAAGTTATAAACTGGATCATCTGAATCCACTTTTGAAGGAATTATTTTAAAAAAATTAAATAGAAGAACACTTCTGGGAAGAAGCTAAAGTCGAACTATTATTAATGAGGCCCCAGAACTCCTTGTACAAGCTTGTACCTCTCACTTTTCATGAAAGAACCTGAAATACAGTAGAACAGTTTTTCATCTTTGTTCATTTATTGTTCACCTGGAAGAATTTCTTAGCCCTGTCTACATTTTCCATGCATGAAAACTGCTTTAAGATCATGGATGGGGCATTAGGGAGAGGAAGATTGAGGCACACTGAGGAAGGGTAGGAAATAGTGTAGAATATCTGAAACATAAGGAGGAGGAACACCAAAAATACAGGTAAATACATACTGTATATATGTTAAGCAACCTTAAGTCAAATAGAAAGAGAGGGAGTCAAAAGAACACAAAGGAAGTGAAGAGGAAAATGCAGAACAAAAGGTTGAAGATGATAATGAGAAGGATGCCTGTCCAGCTGCTCTCTCAGGTCATGACTTCCTCTTTCCACATGCAGGTCAGTGCTATCACAATGTGAGGGGGAGAGGGGGTTACAGATATGAGAGAAGGATCCCTCACAGTAATGGATTAATACAGACCCCTAGCACCCCACTCTCTCTGGCTTTTCTCTCCCCTACTATCATTTCTCTCTCCCTCCATCTCATCTCTCCATCTCCCAGACAGTCGTTCATCTTCCTCCATGTGCCGCTGTCCCCATTTGTTCTCTCTTGACATGGCCTTTTACCTCAGATCCAATTCCCACCATTTTAATCGAGACAGAATCACATTATGGTGGGGGTGTTCCTGTTGGCCAGCCTGTATGTGTCTGGTTTGTGTGCGTGTGTCTGCAATCCTTTTGTGTTTGTAAAACAGTGTGTCTACTGTCACAAGAGGTATACAGCAGTCTGAATAGCCTTATGTCTGTTTTAATCTAATTGGCCTTCTGTCAGTGTGTTTTTAGATATCTGTGGTACTATTTACATGTGTGTTCGTTTTGTAAATGAGGAGTCGATTATCTCTCTCTCTCTCTCTCTCTCTCTCTTTCTCTCTCTCTCTCTCTCTCATTCATATATATATATATATATATATATATATATATATATATATATGTATCTTATGATCATAACACTGGAAAGCGGTTACAGGACTAATTCTTTTTAATATAACCAGTTTCTTTTGATCACCTTTCTTCTTCTCTTTTATTATAAAGCACTTCATGCTTTGACATCAGAAACCACAAAGGGGAAAAGAAAACAACTAAAATTAAATTGAAAGAGCAAGATATTCTGTCTCTTATTTTATGTCTCTCATAGATATGTTTGGCTGCCTTTATGATGACTTTCTAAAGTGTGATTTTTATTATTTTTATTGGTTTCATACCTGTTTGTATGTGCAAGCCACACAATGTGGCACACCCAAAACTGTGTGACCACTTTTGTGTATTTTCCTTATGTAATTTACTTCTGTGCCGTATGCAGCATCATGAGTTTTGGGGCCCAGAGTTGGAACTGGAACTGTTTCAGGCTGTTAAACATATTGTGTGTTAAATTTATTAAAAGAAGCAATTTGGAAGGCGAACCAAGTGTGTGTGTGTGTGTGTGTGTGTGTGTGTCTGCACTGCTCCTCAACTTCTCCTGTGTTTGCAGGAATTTCATTTTTGTTACTTAGGTACCATTCCTGGGACCCGTAACAATAACAATCAAGCGTTTTTTGTGTATGTTTAGCTCATCTGGTTGCTACTCTTCTTTGGCAGATGGAGCCACAGAGGGATGAAGAGAAAGGGCAGGTGGAGATAGAAAAAGGATTTTCCCTTATGCTTGTGTGAGATGTGACATCAGTTTCACTGAGTTTATCACAGGAAGAAATTCTGTGCTTTGAATCCACATTTCCTTCCACCTTTTATTCACATCATTTAATTTTCCTCACATCTGTCATACCTTTAAAGTTTTTGGTATGTTATTGCTGTTCCTTTGTTTTTGATAGACATGTTTTACATAGACTTTTGAGAGGCCAAATGAATTTGGGACAAATGTTTTACTTTGCTTGTGACTTTTAAGGTCCCACTATGAAGTCACTTCAGTAACTTCATGAATGTTGAATGGATCCTGTTTTTAAAAAAATGATATTAAATTAAATCAAGAAACATTCAAGATGGATAGAAATCCAAAAGCTTTAGAAGGAAGTATTGTTACACATAATGTAGTCTATGAATCAGCCATTCACTTACAGATAAGATTGAATGGTTGTGCTATTTTCAAGATGGGAACTCGCTTTCATGATCTGTACCTTTTAGTGAAGAAAATATACAGCCATGTGAAAAATACAGACTCTTTGCAGTCATGTGAAAACCTAAACACACCCCATGATTCATTAGCGTGCATAACCACCGTTATCAACAATAACTTGAAGTAATGGTTTCCTACTCGATGTTACTAGTCTGTCACATCATTGTGAAGGAATTTTGACCAAGTCTTCTTTCATTTATGCACGGTTCTCTTACTGTGCAGCCACTACATTTCATTCGGATTGAGGTCTGGCCATTGTAACACCTTGATTCTTTTCCTTTTTAGCCATTCTGTTGTAGATTTGCTTTGATGGTCAAACCAATGACTGCAAGGTGCCCAGGTCCCGTGGCTACACAACAAGCCCAAATCCTCACCCCTCCACAACTGGGCTTGACAGTTGGCATGAGGTGTTTATGCTGATATGCTGTCTTTGGTTTTCAACAGGTGTTTATCATGGCCAAAAATCTCCACTTTGGTCTCATCTCTCCAAAGGACATTGTTCCAGAAGTCTTGTGGTTCATTAAGATGCAGCTTTGCAAACCTAGCACGTTGCCATGTTCTTTTTTAGAGAGAAGGAGCTTTCTTCTAGCAACCCTTCTATACAAGCCATTCTTGCTCAGTTTATTTTTCTAATAGTACTGTCCTTCTACAAGAAGGGCCAGAGCCATCTCTATTTTCTGAGATGATTTAGGTCCTTCAATATCTGCTGGACGATGCTCAGGATGTTTTATGAGTCTGTGGTTGCCAGTGCCATCCTCTAGGCTGTAGTGTGCTGGGGCAGCAGACTAAGAGTAGTGGAGTAGTAGTGAGAGTAGAGTAAGGACAATATAGGACAATTCTTCACACCCTCTCCAAGACATGCTGGACAGGCACAGGAGCACATTCAGCAACAGACTCATTCCACCACAGTGCACCACAGAATGCCGCAGGAATTCATTCCTACCTGTGGCCATCAAACCCTAGAATTCCTCCCTGTGACACTATCTTTCTGGCATCTATCTTCTTTCTGCCTTCATACATGTGTATAAATATATATATCTGTGCGTCTGTAACAAAAATGCAATTAGTAACATATTCTGATTTTGATTCTGATTCGAATTTTAATATTTACAGGCCTCAGTTGGCAAGGTAGAGTCTGAGATGTAGCTCTTGGTTTCTTTGCAAATTCTTTGAGCATTGTATGGTCTGACCTTGGGGTGAATGTGTTGGGATTTCCACACCTAATAAAATTGCAAGATTGTGTTAACACACATCTGAATGCTCCAGACCAACAAACTGCTAAACTTCTGCTTTTATAGACACTATCACACTGGATGATAATCAAATACACTTAATTAATTGATCATCAGCAACCTAGCAGCTATTTACATACATAGAGACTGCATAAAGTCCTTTTTCACATGACTCTACAGTTCTGGAATGCACAATGTTGTAAAGTGCGATTTGGAGTACAAATACTTGTATTTAGTTGGTCCTTAGAGGACTTAATTTTTGTAAAACATTGTGTACATCAAGAATTTTAGAGGTTGGTTGTGCTACAGTTACAAATAAACAGATTCAGCTCCTATCTGAATAATTATGAACATGCTTAGTCCTGTTGGAAAAATAAAAGAAGTCTAGAGGAATAGTGGTCCAGTAGGACTGCCAGCTTGTAGTTTCTTCGTGTGTTGCTTTTTTAGTCCTTTCCAAGTGTTTGGTACATCTGAAGGTGTAAATGCTGAATTAGTTTTTCTTCTGTTGAATGCACTACTAATGCAGCCATAATAAGGCCATATTTGGGTAGGAATTTGACATGAAAACAAAGCCACAAAAGTACATTCATGCTAGACAATAAATTGATTATTTGACGACCAATTCTAATTTCTAATTGAATTTAGCTTGTTTACCTAAGATTGCAAAAAGGATGTTTAATGGGAGGCTTTTGTGAGACACTGTAGACAGAGAAGTACTCACTGACTTTTAGAGTTTCATAACTGCTCAAAGGACTTGGATGTAAGTGTCAAAACCGTATATCTAAATCCATAGGGCAGTTACAGTAGCCATAGTGAGAACTATAATTAGTGAAATTGTCCAATTTTATAATTGCAGTGATCCCAGGGGGAAGTTTGTGGAATTCTGCAGAGTCTTTTGCGCTTGCCCTTCCTGATGCAACTGTCCATGGTGAGAGGGGCTGGAACTGAACAAGGGACCTTTAGCTTGTAAGGTGAATGTATAAACCACTACACTATGGGGACACCGCTTGTTACATTATCAACAGAAGTAAAAAATTATAATAATTATTTAAAACAATAAATCAACCTAAATGTTCTCAACATTACAACAGGCTGAAATAAATATCAATTTTAAATTTAACACTCTTAATTTCATCATTAAGACTTTCAGGAAATGTTCAGGACAGCCTTTTCGCACCAAAGTCGTGGCAACATACACCATCAAGAGAGGTTAAAAGGGCGAACGTTTGCCAAGCAACATGCAGCTCTTCAAACTCTGAGGAAGATTTCGTGTGGACCTGATAATTATAAATGCCATGTGCTACTATTTTTGCTCCTGCAGCTCTAACTGCAGCCAGAGGCCAGCAGCCCATTACTGTTCTTTTTTTCCTCTCTTCATTAGAATGAATGACTTCATAAACTTGTTGACATTGCATCTTTTTTGCAAAGCTGATATACTGGACAATATTAGCTTACTGAAGATACACTTATGTTGATATATGTGTCCGACAAGAAGAATGAGAGTTTTTTCCAATATCCAGCAACATTAGGGCAACTTGTTTTTGTAGTGTGTACTAATAAATACAGCAATCTATAAAAGGACTCTTGGCAGAAATTAAAATTAATGTGATATATGGAGATTTTAGTCTATCAAAGAAGCATTTTGGTAAACAGTAACTAAAATTAGCATGTTAGACCTCAAGTATGCGCACACATCATTTTGGTAGCAAAGCTTGAACTCCACTTTGCTTTTTAAGCTGTGACATTGGAAAAAATGTGTCTCAATCTGCCGTCGCCTTGATGAAATTTTTTTTTATCCAGCTGAGTGAAAATATTGTGGGTTTTTTCTCTGACATAGTTTAGTGTATAGTTTCATCCTTTTGTATAGAAACAGGGTGATTAAATTACATAAAAGAATATCTTTCTGTTGTTGTTAGTTGAGCTGTGATCACTCAGAAGATGTATTCTCTCAGAATATGGACCCCACAGGGTGCAATGCACAGATTCGCCTCTCTGTTGAAAAAGGGATAGATTGCAATGACAAGGAGTACTCCTTGCGTTGTGTAGACTTGTCTCAGATGATGTGTGCCTTTAGTGTTATCTTTAGTGTTCCTATCATTTATTTTAAAACATAGCTGTGCATACTCTAAAAGCCATGCAAGCAGAAGAAGCTGAAAGAAGATTGAGAGAATGGGGGTCCGCATGTTGAGATTAGTCTCAGAGTGCTAAGTCTACCCCCCCAACTTCTTTGCTGATAAACAATAGATGTCTTTTTATTGAATGAAGTGGCAACATAGGGATAAATGAATAGAGAGAACAAATGTTCCCCTGCTGTGTTTACTTAGCCTGTCTGTAGCACTTCCCTTTCTCTCTGTGTGAGTTTAAAGCACTGATAACATCTGTATATTAAAAGAAAGCGAGAAAGTGGCATGATACAGACAGAGAGAATGAGTGTCCTCTACTCTTGCTTGTTATAGTGTCCTCAAGCGGAGGTAACCCGTTGGTGTGGGCTGGATAAGTTTGTAATTGGATAAGAGCTTTAAGCCCTGAGTCCAGATAAGAGCCGGTTATGTAAGATTAATTTAGTGATACAGCTCTTCAAGAAAATTGGGGAGATTGAAATGAAATGAAAAAAGTAAAGTGCCCCAGAAATGACCACATTTAATACACCATCCCAGAATAGCAAATCATCTCCTTGTTTCTGCAGTCTTTTGATAGCATCTCTTGTTTAATGCAAAGTGAGGAGTTGCTGATTGCACTAAAACTGTAGAAAACACCTGCTCTTGCAAAATGACTTATGAAACAACAGAAAAAATACAACCAAGAGCAATTAGTGTAAAAAAAGGAGGGATACAAGAAATAATTCAGGGCACAGATGGATTTGTTTCAGGTTCCGTCATTGAGTCTCATCAGATCGCATTCAGGGAACTCTTGCCTTTCTAAAGTACCTGTCTCCGGGCTTTTAGGGGCTATAATATTTCATGTGCTTGTGCGTCTGTGCGCTGAAGTGTGCAAATGTAGCAAAGTAGGTGTGTGTGTGATAAAGAGAGAATGAGAGCGAAAACTGTTAGGAGATGATAGAGAGAAAGGGCTTTTGTTGCGTATATCTGTTAGAGTTCCTGTTTGTGGTAATGGGTCTTGGTACGAGTGTGTGGAGTTCAACTGTGTACATAGATGTTTACATAGATGTGACCCACTGGAGTATCTTACCGGTTTTAAAGCTGTTCTCTGGCCTCCAAAGATACTTTAGTAATTGTTAGTTTTGTGAAGGTGGACGTTTTCCCTACAGGTGGATCCAAATATGGTTGGTGACTTTATGAAAGAAACCATCCAACCATCCATCCATCCATCCATCTTCTGCTGCTTATCCAGTTCTGGGTCATGAGGCAGTCTGGCCATCTCCTCCAGCTCTTCTGGGGGTCGCCAAAGTGTTCCCAACCCAGCTAGTGTGTTCTGGGAGTCTCTCCTGGTAAGACATGATCAAAACAAATTGCCTAAGAGGCGTCTTGGAAGCATCCTAGTCAGATGACCTACCCACCGCAACTGGCTCCTTTCAGTGAGGAGAAATAGTGGCACTACTGAGGCCCTCTTCACCCTATCTCAAATATCCCTGGCAAAATGCAAGAGCTATTAAACAATGTATAAATAATGTGCTTTTTTTTTTTCTTCTTTCATCTCTACGTCTTTCATGTCAGTTGCACCGATAAGCCCCGATGATAGATACACCATTAGGATCGTCTTTTATGTGTTATTGTTCCCTCCATTCAGGTTCAAATCAGTTTGTTCTTGGAAAGGCGTGCAATGGCACGAAATAAACAGTAACTCCTGTCAAATGCGTTACACCTATTCTGAAAATGCAGGGAGTAGAAGTAGAGATATTTATCTTAAAATGTAACGAGTAAAACTACAAAAACACTGCCTTATTTTAATAATGAAGCATTGTAGTTCATTACTTCCCACCTCTGCATGTGTATAAATACAGATCTTGGCTCTTTGTTGCACTGTTTATTGTTTTCCTGTGTTCCTTTTCATAGCGGTAAATTTAGACTTTCATGGAAGCCTTTTGAGCTTTGTAATTGTCATGGTCCTGATTTTTGAAGTTTGTTGTTTTATGTATGGAGTTTCTTTTATGGTTTTGAATTTGTGAGTTTTTTTTATGATTTTGAGTTTCCTAGTTTTAGTATCCAAGTATTTTTATTATTTTTCGGACAAATAAACACACAAACATACAATTTTGCCATCCCGTCCCTCCCCAAGACACTAGACCTTACAAGCGTTATTGTTAATTATTGTCTGACTTATTCATATATGTTTTCTTGAACCTGAAGGGAAAAAAATGAAGAGAAAACAATTTAATACTGTATACTGAGAGTATAGACAACCCTATACTACCTATAACCTATAACCCTATATACAGTGACCAATGGGTCACTGGGTAATACACGTTCAACATAACACAATCATGAATAAATATCACTGGCAGACAAATTGTGAACAAAATTTATAAATGGTTGCCAGGAAGCATAAAATTTTTCAACAGACCCTCCGATGAACTTAATCTTTTCCAAGTGAATATGGCTCATAACGTCTCTGATCCACTGGCCAAATGTTGGAGGTCGAGCGTCCTTCCATTTAGTAAGAATAACTCTTCTGGCCAGCAGTGAGGAATATGCAATCATATTTGAGTCAAGTTTGTTCAGAAAGGAGTCGGGGGGGTCACACCGAACAGTGAGATCAAAGGGGTTGGATGGATTGTTTGCCTTGTTATTTCAGAGTAAGCCTCAAAGATTGAGCTCCAGAATCCGTGTAGTTTGGGACAGGACCAAAACATGTGTAGCAGTGTGGCTGGAGCTGTCTTTCATCTGTCACATGTGGGATCCAGGTCTGACTTAATCCTTGACAGTTTATCCTTTGACCAGTGGAGGCGATGCACCACTTTAAATTGTATAACAGAGTGTCTGAGGCACACTGACGAGGAGGAAATCTTCTTTAAAACCTGTAGCCAGGTTGACTCTGTCAATGGTTCCATTAAGTCTCCTTCCCATTTTCGTT
>VUQH01079740.1:0-20567 GCA_015106775.1 Etroplus canarensis
TTTTTTTTGTTTTTGTGTGTGTGTGTGTGTGTGTGTGTGTGTGTGTGTGTGTGTGTGTGTGTTTTCAGGGCAGAATACGGTTCGGACAGATCAACATTACTGTGTACTACAAAAAAGGAAGTTTTTCAGTACTTGGCAGATGTAGACAGATTTTGAAATAGCTTTGCAACCTTAATGGTGCAGTTATGAAATGAAGATGAGTGTGGCATAACTCATGAAGGGCACTGGAAATCAGAAGCCCATTTTACTTGGCTTTATGCCCTTGTATCAGCTTCTTTTAGTATTTGATGTATTTTTTATTCCTCATAAGAAATATGTTTATTGAATATATAACATGTCATCTGAGATCTCACTGATACTACAATTATTACATTATTACAATTACTACAATTATCATGCTTTACTGTCTATTTAGCTATTCTTTATTGTCTCCAGGTGTACCATCTGCTCCTGGTCAAGTGATTGCAACAAGGGAAACTGACACCTCTGTCCTGATCCAGTGGGCACCTCCGAAGGAACCCAATAATTTGATTGGTTATTACATTGACCAGTGTGTGAAAGGGTCCAAGGACTGGACCTCAGCCAATCACAAACCTCACAAGAACACTAAGTATGTTTTCAACCAGACACAAACACATTGTTTTGCTCAGAATTGTAATTTTCAGTGACCCTTTATTATAGTGTACAAAATAATGGGTTTTGCATGTGTTTCTGTTTCTTCAGGTTTGTGGTTAGCGGTTTGACCACAGGAGAAACCTATGTGTTCCGTGTCCAGGCTATTAATGAGCTGGGTCTCAGTGATGAATCCCAGGAGTCTGCCCCTCTGACTGTCAAGGCTGCCCTTAGTCAGTATTGCCATATTTACACTCACTATTAGAAATAATAAAGATGATTATTTCCTCCACTCCTACCCCTTTATTTAAACAGAAAAAAGAATTTTTAAGAGTTAAAATTCAGTGCTGTTCTTTTAGCCACCCCATCTGCTCCTTATGACATTGCGCTGCTGTACTGTGACGGCCATTCGATGGTTCTGAACTGGAAAAAGCCTCTTCGTTCTGGAGGTGCAAAGATCAAGGAGTATTATGTGGACAAAAGACGCACTGGGACAACCATGTGGAGAGAGATTCATATTCCACCACTCACAGACAGACTTTATAAGGTACACTTTACTTTTGTATTATCTTCAAATATGAAAACAAACTGTAGAAGCTACAATTTGCATAATTGATGACTGAGTTCTGATTCCCACATTGAAGACACCTTGTCCATTTTTGTGTAAAATGATAATGATAACTGGCAACCATAGCAATGTTTTCTTAAAAGGTGGAGAACTTGACAGAGGGAGCAGTCTATCAGTTCCAGGTATATGCAGCCAACCTGGCTGGTCTTGGACCAGCTTCCAAACATTCAGCAGATTTTACATGTGAGGCCTGGACAATGCCGGAGCCTGGTTAGTAAAGAGATTTTCGCATTGACTTGACTGACCTTCAAACTCTGAATCAAACACAAAGCCTTAACACTTTTATGTCATTCACATAATGAGTGAATGTTTTCTCCACACAACATAAATGTGGATTTGTTTGTGTAGGTCCAGCCTATGACTTGACTTTCTGTGAAGTGAGAGACAGTTCATTGGTGGTTGAGTGGCAAAAGCCTGTCTACACTGGTTCTGGACCAATCACAGGCTATCATGTTCAGTACACCAAGAAGGGCACTTCTGACTGGATCACAGCCAATGAAAAAGCCGTCAGTCATCGCTTCCTAAAGGTTAGCGTATCTTTGTTACAGTTTATGATTCGTGGGGTTCATTTATTTCAAGGTTATCAGAATGACTATTTATCTGAGAGTCTGTTAAAGAATTTTAGGGTAGTCATTTACTTGTTTCCAAGAAATGTTATACATGTTCTCAAGCAGCATAAAATAAATCAAACTATCTCTTTTTCAATTTATAAAATAACACAGTGGATGAACTGAATGTTGGTGCTGCTGAAACAACTTTAAAACACTGTGCTTTAGATTTATTTTAATCTTGTCTTCAGCAGCGTGTTTCCTCAACGCTGTGTAGAATTTTTGCTTCTAAGTTTAGTTTTTAATCATCTGTCCACTATATTTTAACCTACAAAATTCCACATTGCCTCATTTACCTTATTACCGCTGCAATAATGTAGAAAGTGCAAAAACTGTGCGACTCTGACATCTAGTGGATGAAGCAAGCTATTACTAGCGAGCTATCACTAAGAAGGTAGAAAACTATTATCAGTTCAACCCCGAAAATGAGCAGAAAATAGGTAACATGCACTACACTGGAAAGTCATTCAGCAGAGTAACATATTTCTCTGGGCTTTTAGTCAAATGTGGCTGGTAGTCTAAAGTGCTTTGAATGGTCATTAAGACTAGAAAAGAGCTATATAAATGCAAGACATTACATTACAAGAACTATTTCACTTATTACTGCATAATGCAAAGAATATTTAGTGTTCTAAGAAAAATGTGATGCAAAACAGTACAGACTCATTTGCTTAATTATCATTTAGGGTAAGTACCCTAAAAAAATAGATCCAGCTGCTGTTAGGGTAGAAGATTGTAAATGTAGCATGAATTCACAGCAGGGAAGGGTCTTAGATTTACCAGTTCTATTTTTTTTTAAGTCAAATGGCCTTCTATTATGTCACAGCTAATGTATACTATATACTAAAAAGTATTGGGCCATACATCTTAAACTTTGAATTCAAGTGTTTCCTTCAATTCCATTGCCACTGGTCTATAAAATTATGTTCCTATCCATGCAGTTTTCCTTTAGAAACATTTGTGAAAAAATGACACATTCTAAAGAGCTCACTGAATTCCAGTATCATTCTGTAAAAGGATGACACAAGCTAGTTCATAAAATTTCTTCCCTCCTAGATATTTGACAATCAATTGTAAAAGCTTGAAGCATTTAAGAACAACAGCAACTCAGCAACAAAGTGGCAGACCACCTGAAATTACAGAGCAGGGCTGCTTTACAGCTGGCACACTGCAGTCGGGCTGAGTGAGTAAAAGTTGCCAACACTCTGCTGACTCAGTAACTGCAGAGTTCCAAAACTCCCCTGCCATTAACATCAGCACAAAAACTGTACCCCGGGAGCTTCTTTGCAAGGATATCCATGACCAAGCAGCTTTATGCCAACCTTACATCACCATGTGCAATGCCAAGTATTGGATGAGCAGTGGAAATGTGTGCTGTGTAGTGACAAATCATGCTTCTCTATCTGTCAGTCTGATTGATGAGTCTGGGTGTGACAAATGCCAGGAGAACATTACCTGCCTGACTGCATTGTGTCAACTGTAAATTTTGGTGGAAGAGAGCTAATGCTATGGGGTTGTTTTTCTTGGGTTGGCCTGGGCCCCTTAGCTCCATTGATGGGAAAACTTAATGCTTCAGCTTACTGAGAGACATTTTGGAAAATTTTATGCTTCTAACTTTGTGGAAACAGTTTGGGGGAGGCCATTTCCTGTTCCAGCACAACTGTGCCCCAGTGAATCAAGGACCATAAATGCATCGTTGGACAAATTTGGTGTGGAAGAACTTGACTGGCCAGCACAGATCCCTTACCTCAACCCCACTGAACACCTTTTGGGTGACTAGAATGGAGATCGTGAGCCAGGGCTCCTTATCCCTCATCAGTGTCTGACCTCACAAATGTTCTTCTGGATGAATGGGCAAAAAAATCTCACAAAAACAGTCCAAGCTGTTATAGTTGCAAAGGAGGTATTAACTCATTAATGCCTATTGATTTATAATAGGATGTTATCAAAGCTACTTTACGTATAATGTGTAAGTGGCCCAGTGCTTTTTTCCATATAGTGTACCTGCTAACTTTGCCCATACTGAAGATTACTATACCTATTTATCAACATTCACAGTTCTACTCCTCCTACCAACAACAGATTATCTGTTTGCGTCCTAGGTAACTGGCCTGGAGGTGGGCACTAGCTATGTGTTCAGAGTGCGTGCAGTCAATGCTGCTGGAGTGGGCATGGCCTCAATGCCCTCTGACCCTGTGACTGCCAAGGCCATGGCAGGTAACATTTAACCACAAACAGTGAGAGATAATAAAATTTAGGGTATTATATTTCTTTAAAATATATGTCCAAATGTTTCTTTGTATTGAAAAGCAATGACACAGTCTTTATCACAGTGGTGCAGGCAAGAATGGACAGCTATAATATAAATATACCAAAAAAAATTAAAAGTTCACGCTAATAAAGACTCTGTTTAAGCTTTTTGTGGCATTAAAAGGAGACAGAAATGCTCACAGTTTTAAAAAAAAGGATGTTTATCTGTGCATTAAAGGTTCCCAGGAGGTGTCCTGTGTGGTGGATGAGAAGTCAGGTGACATTGTTCTGTCATTTGAGTCCTGCCAAATGAAAGAGGGCTCCAAGTTCATCTGGAAGAAAGATTATAAAGAAATCACAGATTTTTCTAAAGGAGTAGTGATTAAATCCGAGGGCAGCCAGTAAGACCACAATCACATACATGACCACACATACACCACACATTAGAAATCTAACGTCCTTCTAACTTTATGTGTCTGTGTTTCTCCCCTGCCTTGCTTTGCAGCTCTAAACTGATCTTTAAGACCCCAGATAAGGAGGACTTTGGGACATATTCGGTTTCTGTCACAAACACAGAGGGGGTGTCATCCAGCTATACAATCTCTGCTGAAGGTAGGATTTATTCATTACTCTGTAAGGATGGCTGTGATGCTTAAGCTCATGGCCAAACTCCAGCATTCAAAATTTCACAAAATCTGAAATCTGCAACTCTCTGTATTGAGCTCTAGAATATTTATGGTTATTTATACCCTAGACTGACAGCTTATTTATTCCTGTTGACACATGATAATTTGAATTGTTGCCATTACTTAATCATCTCAGCAGCATTTACATTAGTTTAAATTCCATATTTGTTTCCTACCTCTGTTAAAGTAGTGCATGCAAATATCTCTCATGCCTTGATCGTGAATATTTGAACAGGTGTAGAGCAACATCCCGATAAATACATCAAAAGCACAGACTTGAGCCAAAATCAAAAGGAAACTGTGTATTGAAGAACTAAGGCGGTGTGTAGAATGCAATAAAGATGAAAGCAATGAGACCATATTTAAAAACAATCACGCTGGCATGTAGGCAACAAACAGTTTCATTACACATCTGATGATACTAGCAGAGCACATTATTTCTCCAAGCTTGAGGCACTGCATGTGTTTTACCACCAGATCTTTGTGGCAAAAGGTTTTCTGTCAGAAAACTTCAGAATATTTTTCCTTCCATTGCACCACTTTGCTACTAGGCTATAATATGTTATTCACTGTGGCTTCCGCTGATTGCTTCCCATTTGGCCTACGGTTACACTGGAGCTCACAATAATTTCTAAAGTTGTAGTATACAAGGATTCATTTATTTCAGTTATGTCACAGGTACTGGGTAAGCCTTCAATAATAAACCAGTTTATACTGTAGTTTGTTGGAGAACTTTTAGGGTAAGGGTCCAGTTCTGGTTTATGAATTACATTTAGCTGTAATGTAATGTCTCTTTTTTGACTACATCTTTTCAGTCTTAATGTGTTTACACCTTTTTTGTTGGCAAACTTACACCAGTGCAAAAAACTTAATGTATTTTAACTGCATACCTGTGTCTGTGACGGCATTAAAAAATAATTTGTCTTTACTTTTCAGAGTTGACAAAGATGCTGGCACTTAGCTATGATATTAGACACCCAGGTAGGTACCTTTGGCTGACTCTTTCAATCTCTCATATTTTTTCTTCTTTGTCTCTTTTAATCTCTTCTTTAACATTTTTTCCTCGGTGTCTTAATCTGTCTTACCTGCTCATTCCATTTGTCTTTCTCTTCCTTTCTTGCTTTCATTTTTCTTTTTTCTTATGCCTTTGAAGCTTTCTGATTTCTTTCTTTTTTAAAGGCAGGTTTCTGTTTTTATTTGATCCAAAAAACTCTTACCTGCTTTTGCATCACCTGCCTAACCACCACTCTCCTCTCTTCTCCTCTCCTAAGCAAGGATAATAACATTTTGAAACCCCTTACCTTTCTCCCTTCTGTCCTCTAGTCATCCCCCTGAAGTCTGAGCTGGCCTATAAGATCTTGGAGAGAGGCCGAATGAGGTTCTGGCTGCAGGCTGAGGAGATTTCTTCCAATGTCACCTACAAATTCTTTGCGAACAACAAGGAAATGTCTGGAGCTGATGTAAGATACAATGTATTTTTAGAATCTTATCACACTTCAAGTCTAAACCAAAGTCTAAACAAAGGTTAATTTTTTTTTGTATTGTATAAATTTGACATGGTTTATGCAAGTGAACTGCAGAGCTTTATGAATAGGCTATATGGACAAATGTATTGGGTCACCTACACATTACACATAAAGGAGCTTTTATGACATCCCATTCCAATTCCACTGACAATACTATGGAGTAGGTCCCCTCTTTGCAGCTACCACAGCTTCCACACTTCTGCGAAGACTTTCTACAAGATTTTGGAGTGGAATGTGTGCCCATTAATTTAAAAGAGCATTTGTGAGGTCAGACACTGATGTAGGACATGAAGCCCTGGTTCATAATCTCCATTCTAGTCATCCAAAAGATGGTCAGTAGGTTGAAGTCAGGGCCATGCAAGTTCTTCCACAGCAAACTTATCCAGCAATGGCTTTATGGATTTTGCTTAGTGCATTGGAGCACAGTCTTGCTGGAACAGAAAATGGCCTTCCCCAGACTGTTTCCACAAAGTTGGAAGCAAAAAATTGTCCAAAATGTCTTGGTGAACTGAAGCATTAAGATTTTTTTAATGGAACCAAGAGGCCCGGGCCAACTGAAGAAAAACAAGTCCGTAGTATTATCCCTCCTCCACCAAACTTTATAGTTGGCACAGTGCACTCAGGAAGGTGCTCCTGACATTTGTCAAACCCAGACTCCTACATCAGACTGTCTGATAGAGAAGTGTGATTTGTCACACCACAGAATAAATTTCCACTACTTCAGAGTCCAATGGTGTTGTGCTTTGCACCACTGCATCTGATGCTTGGCATTGTTCTTGGTGATGTATGGTTTGCGTAACCTATACCATAAAGCTGCTGGAACACTGTTTAAGATGTTAATGCAAGAGGAAGTTTTTGAACTTATTGAATCAGCAGAGCATTGGTGGCTTTTATGCACTATGTACCTCAGTACTTGGCAATCCCACTTTATAGCTTTACATGGTCTGCCATGCTGGAATAATACCATTTACCACTGATCATGGAATCTAGGAGGAAATATATTTTACATACTAACTTTTTGCAACAGTAGCATCATGCAACAGTACCATGCTGGAATTCAGTGAGCACTTTAAAATGACACATTCTTTTACAAATGTTTGTAAAGGCAGACTGCATAGCTAGGTGCTTGATTTTATAGACCTGTGGCAATGGGACTAAATGAAACACCTGAATCCAACATTTAAGAGATATGGCCCAATACTTCTGTCCATATATTGTAACTATGCCTCATAGCCATCTCCTACCTGTGCTCCATTTCCCGATACTGAACATTCATTGGTGTGTAGAAAGTTGTGAGTCTGTCACTTGTTATATGATCTTAGTTTGTATGTTTATATTCTTCTGGCAGTTTCTTTATGTTCAGTGTTTGCATATCTCTCCCATCCTCTTAGAAAATGCTTGAAAAGGGTCTGTATTTTATTTTTTCCAGTTTACTTCTTCTAATGTCATTAGATCATATTTAGATAAAAAATGTTTTGCTCCTCTTCCCAGACTGCTATTTTTTGATTTAAACACTTTTTACATCTGAAAGCCTCCTGTACTTCCAGTGAGTGCTCTGTAAGTGTGGACCATTCAAAAGAAACAAGCCTAACCATAGTTTAGTTTCATCTGGACCACCTTATTTGGCTGTTTGGCTTGGTTTGGACGGTGGCCCAAGAGAGGTTTCACAGCTGTAATTGTTGTTAGGCTCAAACTGAAAATCCGAAAGTATGGACCAAATGATTTAAGTGAGTATGAGAATGAAAACTGAAAACAAAAGAGTGATGGACAGTTTATTTTCTGGCTTCAAAGTGAACAAGCTGACTAAGTCAGCTGGGGGGAGTTTTTGGAACATGAAAGTTATAATTATAGTTAAAAACTAGCCATATTCTTAGAGTCTGTCATCAGGTATAGCAGGCTTTTTGAAATCACAACTTTATTTTTCTGTAGCCGAACAAGATGGGTCACGACGTCTCTACAGGCATCATTGAGTACATTATGGATCATTTCACTGAGGAGAATGAGGGGACATTTACCTGCCAGATCACAGATGGAGGAGGCAAAGCACAGAGCTCACTGGTTCTGATTGGAGATGGTAAGAGAGGCCAAGTTTTATTGTTGTCCTACTATCAGCATTTCAAATGTGATTCTAAACCAGTCAGACACTGTATAACCTTCAACAACTGACTGCAACCTGCATATAAAGACCTCTAACCACTGAGCTATACTAATCCATTTTTCCCAGGCGGTATTACAGCTATATCAAACTACACCAGTATATAATTTGATGCGTGCCAGAAGAACTTGCTACAAGCCCTTATTTTTCTGCTTACTAATTAGGGAGCATACTGTCAAGTCAGCTCAGGGGAACACAGACATGTATAGCAGAGAGTCTATAGTGTCTGTGTATATGCATGTGTGCTTGACAGTACGCTTGCTGCATGTTCTGTATTAGAGATTGAATTATGGAAATGTATTGCACTGATTAATGTACAGATGGGTTTGAACTTTAGGTCTTAGGGATACTGTGATTCAAATAAAGATGCTTGATTTCATAAATTATGATTCTGCTCTCATATGGGGGACCACTAGCTTAAAAAATCAATAGCAGCACTTTGATCTTTTAATTATTCTGTTTACGTGTATCTGTATGTGCATATAGCTTTCAAGGCAGCATTGGCTGAGGCTGACTTCCAGAGAAGAGAGTACATCAGAGTCAAAGAGGGTAAGATATACAAAACATTATCCACTTTCAAGCTTGTAAGCTTTGTTCTTAATTTAGCCTGAGACCAGCAAACCACTATGTTGCCTGGGAGACAACTAATGACTGACTGAGTGTACAGGAAAGTATACAGGAGAGAAGTAGGTTATCTTTACATATAACTTCTGGAGCTGGAAACTTACAGCCACAGATCAGTTAATACAGCTTATAACCCAGTTCTTTGTAAAAGTTTATGTCCATTTTCAAAGCTTGCTCTCTTGTCTTCTTTCTTTAAAGGCCCCCACTTTAGTGAGTTCCTGTCACTTCAGATTGGAGATGACTGCTCTGTCACTTTGGTCTGCAAGGTAAAAACACCATACTCAGTAATTATTGAATATTTACAGTTTGAATAAATGGGATGCTGTCTTGTTTATTGCTGGCTAGTCTATTGAGACTGAGAGCAAAAAACACAATGCTATGTAATAATAAGGTCCAGACTGATAATAACCACAATTATGCGGTCAGAGTTTTGTCCAGCCTTTGTTTTCATGAAGTGTTTTATCAAGAACAATTTAAAATGGAAATGCTTAATGATATATTTTAAGACAGTTTCAAGCCGACAGTTGTTGATTCTGTTTGCCAGTTTAGCTGAAATGAGCATATTCTGATTAATCCAGAAATATGGTAAACATATGCATACATAAAGTGTGCAAATGTTGTGAGCACCAGTACATTGTATTAAACATCAGTGGGTTTGCGGAAATATGCCCCATGTCAAGATTAGGTGCAGAAAAGACAACCCAATTGTAAAACTCAGCAGCAGAAAGGATACATGCAAAGCCCATTCACAATGTCAGGTAGCAGGCAACAAATCATAAATAAATGGAGACACAA
This sequence comes from Etroplus canarensis, assembly GCA_015106775.1. NCBI lineage: Eukaryota > Metazoa > Chordata > Actinopteri > Cichliformes > Cichlidae > Etroplus > Etroplus canarensis. The sequence goes on from VUQH01079740.1 coordinate 9,885, forward strand.
AGACAAAACATGCAAGTGAGATAAACAACAGACACTGCAACAAAGGACAAAGACTAGACAGGCCTATATATACACTCAGGGACTAATTACTAACAGGGAACAGGAGGGTGAGGAACACAGCTGGGAACAATCAGTGGATTAGGAAGACAGAGACAGGAAAAAGAACTTGACAGAAGACAAGGGAACAGAGGATGCACAAAATAAAACAGGAAACAGCCAAAGGGAAAAACTAAACACAGACACAACCCAATAAAATAAACACACAGGAGAAGGGAGAAAAATAAACCAAAACACTAAGAACTCGGAAGGCTAAACTCAAGTAAACTATCGGCAAGAACCCAACAGTGAAATAAACATTGAACTGGAAAAAACAAAACCAAAACAAAAATCCATGAATTAAACAGACCATAACACCTGTATGTAATTTGTGATTATTTAGGGTACAGTGTGTTGATGGAAATATAAATTGCCTCTTTTTTCTTGAAAGACAGGATTTCAGGATATGTCCTTTAATGTTCACATTAAACAAATATGTAGGACTTTTATCATCTTCACTATATCACCAAAATTAGAAACACCCTGTTTCAGAGTGATGCTGAAAAACTAGTTCATGCATTTATTACTTCTAGGCTTGATTATTGTAATTCACTGCTATCTGGTTGTTCTAAAAGCTCCATAAAAAGCCTTCAGTTGAGCCAAAATGCTGCAGCGAGAGTGACAGGGACTAGAAGGAGAGATCATACTTCCCCTCTATTGACTTCTCTTTATTGGCTCCTTGTTAAATCCAGAATTGAATTTAAAATCCTTCTACTCACATACGAAGTCTTACACCATCCTATCTTAATAACCTCATTGTACCATATTTTCCTAATAGAGCACTTTGCTGAGTGCAGGCCTACTTGTGGTTCCTAAAGTTTTTAAAAGTAGAATGGGAGGCAGAGTCTTCAGCTATCAGACCCCTCTCCTGTGGAACCAGCTCCCAGTTTGTATTTGGAAGATAGGCACCCTCTCTACATTTAAGATTAGGCTTAAAATGTTCTTTTTTCGATAAAGCTTATAGTTAGGGCTTAGTTATGCTACAGTAGGTTTAGGCTGCTAGGGGGCTTCTGGTGACGTGCTAGGCATTTCTTCTCCACCCAATTCTTTTCACTCTCCTTTCTCTTTTGTCTTTCCCCTCACCCCCAACCAGTCAAGGCAGATGGCTGCCCCTCCCTGAGCCTGGCGGAGATCTCTTCCTGTTAAAAGGGGGTTCTTCCTTCCCAAAGTTGCCAAGTGCATGCTCATAGGGGATTATGTGATTGTTGGGGTTTTCTCTCTAATACTGTAGGGTCTTTACCTTACAGTGTAAAGCGCCTTGAGGTGACTTTTGTTGTGAATTGGTGCTATATAAATAAAATTGAATTTAATTTGTTTCAATCCATGAAGTGGGTGAAGATAGCCAAAATAGATGAGATAGAGTTATGTGCAAACATCTGGGCACCTCTGGTTGATTTGTTGATTTTTTAAAAGTTAAAAGAAGCGTACTCATCCTGCAGCAAACACATATTTAAAATAACCCTTTCTTCAGATGCTAATGCACTGTTAAATGTTAGCTCATTAACATAAAAATTAACAAAAAAGTTTAAATTTATTTCACTGTTGTCACTGATTAGTACCAGTTTTATATTCATAAAATAATACCACCAATGCATTAACATTTAACAAAAGATTAGATTTCACTTTAATCTGTTTGCTGCAGGCATTTGCTTCTTATGTCTTTCAAAATTCTTATCTTTTAATCTTGCTAAACCACCGCATAAACAAAACTTTATATACACATCACTGACTTTGGGATTTGTATATTGTAATGAATTACATAAAACAGAAAATTTATGGGCCAATAATGGTGCCTCTGAATGCAGAAGTAAAATACTTGAATCGTTGAACAGCCCAGGTCTTGAAAAGTTGAGGTGCACCTCATCTAAACTCAATGATAAGCATCTTTTGGAGGCCATATAATGGAAGTCGATGGCACTATTCCGTGTTTTTAAGATTGGATATTATAACTTATAGAGCTATATAATAGAAGCTTCCCTTTGGCTTTTTGAAAAGCATATAGAATCTTTGCACATCATTGTGGTTTTTCTATGTTTACAGGTTGCCAATTTGAAGAAGGAATCAGAGTTTCACTGGTATAGAGAAGACACAGAGATCATCCCTGATGTAAAGCCTGACCTTGGATCAGGAGTCTGCAAACTGCCAATTAAACAGGCAAGAACACACTCTGGCTGTCAAAGACTTTAACTGTCTATACCGCTGTAAGTTCAGATTCAGCAAATCTGCATTCCCCATGTCCAATTGTTTCTTCTCCAGTTTTCACTGAAGACAGCAGGAATTTATAAAGCAACCATCAGTGATGACAGAGGAAAAGATATGAGCCAAATTAACATCTCTGGAAAAGGTAAATATTTTCTTCTTAGTTTATCTTACTGCTGTCTATGTAGTTGGCTCGTTATCTTACTAAGCAAATACTGTATTAGCCCCATGCAAAGTATAAGTAAAGAAAGCTTAAGACATGAAAAAACATCAAAATGTATAAACTGCTTGCAATACAGTTTTACTCTGTGTCTCCAAACCTGTTTTTTTAACTACTGTATGAGAATAATTCTTGCCATGTTGCATGTTGCTGCTGGCTATATTGATTCTAGAGAAGAGATACTTTAATGTTGTTTGAATTACAATGGCAGAACTGAGCACAATTGTTATTTTCAGATGATCCTTTATCATAAGTTATTATCTGACTAAGCAAATACCCATCTTCATACGGTTTCATTACATTAGGTTGGGGCACCACGAAAGAACAGAAATATTCAGTTTGTTAATGTAATCAGGGATAATTCACAAGGTATGATACATGCCTCACTCCAAAATACATTTCAACCATGAGGTAACAGATACCCAAATGAAGAAATGCATGTTTAATTTCAAACATTTCCTTGCTGAGCTTTGAACGCAGCCACCAGAGAGCAGTATCACACCTTTCCATCCTCCCGGCTCTTTCCCTGACCCCATGTTCCTCTGCTTTTCTTCTAGTCTTTGACGATGCCATAAACAAGCTCACTCAACTGGCTGGTGGGTATCTCACACACACACACACACACACACACACATACACACACATGCACCGATCATCTTATAAACACACATCTATATTAAAAACAGTGCGACACACCACCAACACCATCCTCTACCCACTGGAGGGATCCAGTTCAAATTGTCTAAATTTAACGTGGCACCATCAGACCACAGTGATAAGAGATTTAGCAGATACATCACCAGGCTGATATAGGTCTTGTTTTAAAAACCCTCTGCTACATACGCACGCACTTATCAGCGTGTGGCAGAAGTTGTCATGCTGGAAGCATTTGGCCATCATGCCATCATGTGGTGAAATCACTTTAAAATTCCACTGCGCTGTCACAGTGACAGTGTGAAGGAGCATCTTACTCCTATTTTAAGAGACAGTCACTTGACAGCTCTGCAGCAACTGTTACAGCAGTGGTTGCAGAGGAGAAGAGGGTTCATTACTGTGATAATGGGAAACCATGGTGATGTGACCAGGTAGATGACACACTCACCCACTTGTAATGTGCAGCGAACAAAGTTCCACATAGACATGGTGTAGTATAAAATGCTACGTGGTATACCACCTTAAAACAAGTTAATAAAACCTGTCATGGTTGAAGTGTTTTACTGAGTGCCCACATACAAACGGTCTGCTCTCTGCTTCATTAGTAGAATTTTCCTCTCCAAGCTGGACAAAGGGAAACCTTAAAATAGATGCTACAAATGGCTGAAAATGGAAGTCTGTTTTTATTTGATTAATTCATTCTGCATGCAGGAGCTTTCACAGCATAGCAAGGTCAGGTAGTCCAGCAGCAGGATAAAAATATGTGTTATACTTTGATTTCAAATATGCTCCCCACAACCTCTGTCCACCTCCATCTTCTCCTCTAGGTGCAAGTGCAGCAGAGCTTGTGATAAACTGCACAGCAACAGGCATTCAGCTGCAATGTCACATGAAGTATTACACCTCAGAGATGGACATCACCTGGTACCATGGGTAAGGAATTGGATCTATAAGACAACTGACATAACTATTATCCATCAGAAATATTAACATTACACCTAATACTTGCAGTAAGATGATGAAGATAAGAAATAAAGGAAGCAAATGAATCAAGTATTTGTAGTCATAGCAGTTGTTTTGCTAGAGTATTCTTTTAAGTCCACCTATAAACATGCTGACCACAGACATATTATTCTGGTTTTCACTCAAGTTAAACTGCCAGGAGTGGCAAAAAACAATAAGCCACATAATAAAACTTCTGATGGCTATTGGCAAGTGGGCTCATTATCCTGGTTATTGCAGTAAAATTGCCTTGTTTTGTGACAGAAATCACATCCCTATTATTTTCTATAGAGAAGGGAGGTTATTCTGCAGTTAAAAGCACTCTGGTTTACCCTAGAGATTATAAAGATGGGGTTTATAAGAAAAGCAAGTGGACAAAAAGAAAAAAAAAACAATGACGTAAAACAGAACAAACTTATGAATATTGGTTTTTAAAATCTTATTGTCTTTTCTGTGAGTTTGTTTAAGAGCAACACATAAGCATAATATTAGGAAGGCATATAAACATGGTGTTCAATTATCCCATTCACTCAAATAACACTAATAACACACACAAACACTAACCTCTCCTTTCTTCTCTTCAGTGAGACTAAACTCTCCCACAGTGAAAAGATTGTGATTGGAGGAACCCCTGCTATGGCAACAATGGAGGTATTATCGTCTTCTGTACAATGCTGAACAGTATATGCTTCTCAGGTGGCTCACACATCAGTAATTTTATGTCAGTAAAACACATCAGACATTGGTGCTGCTGCTCATCGGTGTTGCTTATAAAAGTCCTCAAAGTGTCTTTGTAGAGATGAGGCAACTTCGAGATAAATTAAACAGATAATCACTAGGGATAGCTAATGAATAAAAATGGTTTAAAATTCATTAAACTTGATTAATTAAGTAGCATGTCTTCCTATCATTTTGTCAGAAAGCTTTATAATTGTAATTAGCCTACCTGATAAATTAATTAATCTCTTTAAACCGTGGCTCAAAACACACAAAGTAGAAATAAACACAGAGACACTGCACAGTTGGGTCTGTTGTCGCGTGACTGATCAGTTTATTGGTCGATTGATTCACAGGTGATTGAGCCAATTGAGAAGGACAAGGGCAAGTACTCTATCGTGATCACTGACCCTGAAAACTCACATAAACGTACACTGGACCTCAGCGGTGATGGTTAGTACGTTTCCTCTCTTAATCCTTTCTCCCAGAGTCAATTCTTCTTTTTATTGATAAGAGGTTAGAAATAATACAGTCACTTGTTTTTATGGCTCTCTTTGCTTCGGTGTGTAGTCTCTCTGGTCATACTTGAGCTAGTTTTTGAGCATCAAACAGTCACCCCCTTAGGCCTGAAAATTGATTCTAAAACGTCTCAAGTTTTCACCTTTTGAAAGAACTGCAGCGCTGGGAAGCCTGACTTCATGTTGATGGCATGCATTTCAATGAGGACCTGTTTACATAAGTAAAAAAGAAGCGTCAACTAAAAATTTTCAAACCTCTCGTGTAACAAAATACATTTTTTTTCCATACTCTTAGAGTTAAATACATACTGTAATTTCGACTGATACTGAATAACTGCATTGCTCCCATGTAGGGTTACTGTAGTCCCCATCCCACAAGTAATATATTTAGATTTGCTCATATTATATAGGCCCACTGTATATGTTGAATACTCAGCAGGCAAAGGAAAAGATTCTGATTTCTAGATGCATCTAAACCTAAAATAATTAGGTATTATAGCATTTTGAACAGTGACAGTAACTTTCTGTTTTTGTGTTTAACAGTATATGAGAAGGCCTTTGCAGAGTTCCAGAAACTAAAGTAAGACTATGCTCTCAAAGCTGTTTTTTAACTTGTGCCTTTATGTGTCAGACTAACTCTGCTAATGATGAATCACTGCTTCCTTCACATTTGCTTCATAACCAGGAGTTTGACATCTAATAGTTCAAAGTAATGATTTCTCAGGCTACGTGCTGTTCGTATACAGAAAACAATACTCTTGCTTTAAAAATGTAAAGCGTGAGTTTTTCTACAAATTCATGTGATATTTTGCCTCTCTAGTTTTGATTGTATTTGAATAATAAAACATCTTTCGGAAATTTGATTTACATTTTTATATCCGTGTTTCAAACTTTTAAAGCTCAAGAAAAAAGTGCAAAGCCTGAAGATCATTGAAGGCACTGGAGAGAGATTGTGTGAGCTTTTGTTCACACTACACACATATTATTACAAACCCCAATTCAAGAAAAGTTGGAATATTTCCCATTTTGCAATTGGAAATCTTGTCCATTCTTGCTTGATGTAACACTTCAGCTGCTCAACAATCCATTGATCCATTGTCTGATTCTCTTCTTCATGATATGCCACATATTTTCAGTAGGAGATAGATCTGGACTGGCAGCAGGCCAGTCAAGCACACACTCTGTGTCTTTGGAGCCATGCTTTTGCAGCAGAATGCAGAGCGTGGTCTGAAATTGTCCTACTGAGGTATCCTGGGAAGAGACATTGCCTTGAAGGCAGCGTGTGTTTCTCTAATCCCAATATGCATCTCAGACTGAGCCTTTGGTGGATGCTTCTTTTATACCCAGTCATAATCTCATGATAACTCTGTCCCAACTTTTGTGTGTGTCTTGCAGCCATCAAGTTCTAAATTTGTGTATAATTGCAAAAATACAGTTGAGTTTGTCAGTAAAACTATTAAAAATATTTTCTTTGTACTTTCTCAGTTAAATAAAGGTTCAAGTGAATGAGGTTTTACTGGAAGCAAAGTTTATGACTAATAAAAATATTTTCAGCTGCCTTACTGTTTTGAAATACTGAAACTAACTGCTTGTGTTGAGTATTCTTATTTTGTTTGTTTAAAAACAAAAAAAACCATGCCTGCCCTTCACCAAGCAAGGGCTCATGGGCCCTTTTTTAAGGGCCAAACTTCCTCATCATATAATCTCAGATTAACTGGATGGTTTTGAAATTAGGAGCCCATGTTGTGAATGACTCCTGTTCTTTTTGTTACTGAACATTCTAGCTTGTATGGAATATATGGAATCATTGTTGCATCAGTGCTGCAGAATTAATCAGAGGCTTCCCTGACACTGCTGCATGCAACATGTACTATCTAAAACTTCTGCTTAGTACAATAGATTCCAGTTCTTCAGGTATGCATTTTGTGCCTACAGCTGCTTTTCTGAAAGGCCGTGTTACATCACTGCAACATAATTTCGACTTGAATTGTATGTATTTTTAACTATTCAATTCAATTCAATTCAACTCAGTTTTCTTTTTATATATTGCTAATTCACAACAAAGGTTTCCTCAAGGAACTTCACACAACTCTAAAGTCTGAACAAATTCATCTGTAATATGATTCATAAATGATAAATACAGCATTAGGAAAGATTACTCTGCATCTTGCTTGCGCAAATCCAAAAACTCCAAGCCATGCTGTCTGGAAAAAATCCAGTACATGATAATTTGAGATAAAAATCTTGGTTAAAAATAGAAGCAATCAGGTAGCAGAGATCCTTTGGGGTCCATTGGCTAATTGGGCCAAAGTGAACCCCACACCCACACACAGAATTTTGCAAATCCTTTCAGGAAAAAAAGGGATTGAAACTCCAAACACTAAACACTGCATGCAGAGTGGAAACTGTCCAAATCCCTTTTCTAATTAACATTCAAAGAGACGCTTAAGCACAAGATTTTACAAACACATTGAAACAAGTGACACCCTGTTACCCTTTTGATTAAGCATCAACTTGCCAAGAGGAGAGCAGAGTTCCCACTGCCATCTGGTCCTGTGGCTGACCTCTGGTCCTGCCATGCTGCTCAAACAGACCTCACTTAACAATATTTTTTTTCCCAGGAAAATATGTAGAAAACTTCTGGAGTAAATAATGTTGAAAAGGCAGTTTGGCTCTAAATCTAAAGCGCCTTGTGGCAAACCATCTGACCACTGTTGGTTAGCAAAAACAAAAAGGATGTGTGGTCACAGCCAGGTAATGGAAACTAACCAGAAACACCTTGGCTGAAAACACAGCTTGAATAATACAGATATTTGCTGCTGATGGAGTATGTATTATTTATAAACCTGATAAAATAAGACAAAAACACCTAACCTGATGTGTGTTGCAGGGCTGAGGCTTACGCTGAGAAGAGTAAGTTGTCCTGTTTTTCTTTCTTTATTTTATATATTTAACATTATAGGCAACTTATAATATTAACAACTGTTTATTTTAGACCGTGGCAAGGTGGTAGGAGGACTGCCTGATGTGGTCACCATTATGGAAAAGAAGGTTGGTGTCTAAATATGTGGTAACTGTGTGGCTTCTGTCCCAGTATGTGTACACATTTGCTAACAGGTCATTTTTATGCTTTCTGTAGACCCTGAGTTTAACATGTACGGTGTGTGGAGACCCCAAACCTCAGGTGTCATGGCTAAAGAATGGAACAGAAGTTGAACCTGATGATCAGGTAATTTGCCAGTTATTGTAGGTGTGCCAAACTGAATTTCACAACTTGTTTTTAACTTGCCACCGAAGCACATAATTAAATTGTGTATGTAAGCCATGTGCACCACACTGTTTCATGTTCAGCTCTTCAAACAAAGCCTTGTTCTTTTATTGATTCCTACCTGACAAATACTGCTGCGTTCTCTGACTCTGAGCCGTTTAACCTCTTCAGAAAAACAACTCCTCCTTCCTTTCTCATAATGAATTATCTCATTAACCTCACACAAACATACATGATGTTTCTATTAACTTGCCTTGTGGTACTACGGAAATTTCACACTCATGTGAGTCTACTGGAATATCCTTTGTTATGTCATGTTATAATGTGGCTTTGATTTTCCAAACTCTCAGGATTCATTTGGGTAGTATCACAATGATCAGATACTGCACTGTTCAAAGGCAGTGTCTCAAAAAGTGGGACTGATATTATACTGTAGTAAGTATTCTTGACAGAACAAGAAATTTTAGATTTAAAATTACATGTTAAATCATATAAAGTAATGGCAATATTACCGTGGAAGTTATTTCAGGTAATACTGAGAGTGGTAATAAATGACAATTGTTTCAGGTTAATTTCAATTAGTACAAGAAACATACTAATGAAATAATCTCAAATGTTATGCTTTAGTTACTTGTTAGAACCTGAATGAATGAACTGCTGGAAGTCCCTGTTGGGCCAGAGTCCTTATTCATTCCTGAGATTACCAAGAATAAGAGAAACAACACCTCTACCTGTTTCTCTTTTTGTTTTGTGTTTTTTTGGAGGGGGTGGGGCCTTTCAGTGAGGTCATCAGCCAGTCAATGCTGGATCAGTAATGGAACAACTCTACCTCTCATAACTCATTAACCTACTTGCCAACCAGAGTATAGTAGGTCTACAGTCTGTCCCTTGTCAGCAGAGGCTCTTTTAACAGCATCAGGATCCTGCGGCTTCTACCAGCTTTGAAGATTTAAGTTTGAGAAACCCTGGTCCAGGAGGAATTTGTCTTCAAGTTTGCCCTCGTCTTTATCCATTCCCTCACCTGCTAATAATCTGTCTAAAACAAGAACTGAGGCCCTTGGTGATGAGTTTTCCAAACCTCTGGAGTGCCTCTCATGCCCTTAGTTACCACAGAAGCTTCTGAGAATGTATAAAGATAAAGAAAACAAAGATGCATATAAACAGATCCAGAGAATGCTATAGCTAATCCTCAGGTATTGGACTACACAGTAAAAAATAGATGTGAATTGGAGTTGATCATGTCAAAGAGAAGTTAATACTTTTGAAAATATTGTCCCTAACTCAAAACATCTTTATTTACCTTATGTTTTGTCCACAACAGCTGCCTTCTATCATTTTCACTGAAAATAAATAAGTAAACCATAGCATAACCTTCAATGGTCTAATAAATGAATGCATTTACCAAAGACCAAACCAGCCACAGGGGCCCACAAGCCAGTGTAGTCCTAGTGCCGGTCCCAAGCCCGGGTAAATGGGGAGGGTTGCGTCAGGAAGGGCATCCGGCGTAAAAACTTTGCCAAATCAAATATGCGGATTCATAACACGACTTCCATACCGGATCGGTCGTGGCCTGGGTTAACAACGACCGCCTCCGGTGCTGTTAGCCAACAGGGTGCCGGTGGAAACTATGCTACTGTTGGCCGAAGACCAAGGAGGGGGAGAGGGGGAAAGCGTGTTAGGAGGCAGAGAGAGAGAAGGAAAGGTAGGAGGGTGGAGGTGAGAGTAGGGACTTTAAATGTAGGGACTATGACTGGTAAAGGGAGAGAGCTGGCTGATATGATGGAGAGAAGGAAGGTAGATATATTGTGTGTGCAAGAAACCAGGTGGAGGGGAAGCAAGGCTAGGAACATCGGAGGTGGATTCAAACTGTTCTACTATGGTGTAGGTAGGAAGAGAAATGGAGTAGGGGTAATCTTGAAGGAAGAGTATGTGAAGAGTGTTCTGGAGGTGAAGAGAGTGTCAGACAGAATGATGACTTTGAAGCTGGAAACTGAAGGTGTGATGCTGAA